>JASCQD010000015.1:600000-878546 GCA_030180035.1 Pseudogymnoascus sp. SDFLT0511
TATCAGCAGTGGGTCCAATGGGACCTATATGATGCCGACGACGCCACGAACGATAGACCGCTCGCATATTACATTGTTCCAACAAGCGAGCTTCTCGACTTTTTATATGCACAGATCAACAAGCACTGCTTTCTCTTCGAGCACATCCGCGCCCACACAGCCAAGACCTATTCCCTACCCGAGACGGTCGTGATGGTCGTCGCTCTACGTGCACTCCGGTTTTGTTACGGCAGCAGTCTGCTCAGACGAGAATCGCTGCTGTATAAGGATCGATGGGAGGTAAGGCATGGCCAGAAGTTCATCGTCAATGAAGGCCTTGGGATGCGTGAGAGTATAGAGCGCTGTGGGCTTGGCTGGTTTTTACCAAAGTTCAACTGGAGCACATGGCGGCTAGCGCCACCACACGGCGAGAACGTATTGGTGGGAAATATGTTGATGCACGAGGAATACAAGCGAAGATGGAGAGCAGTGAAGGACCTCCGCGATGTTTTTATCCGCTTTAATCAGGCTGAGGCGTGGTATGGTCAATATAGCATAAATGGCAACCGGCGACTGCAAGATCTGTGGCTTGAGTACCTTCATGTACTTAACTTGGAGCAGTTTGATACAGACATCTGGAAGACGATGCTCAAGTCACACAGGCGTTGTCCGGAGCTGAGGCCTGAAGCAATACAGAAGAGGATGGATGGGCAATTCTGCTACCAAGACATGAAGGAGATGTTTCAGGTGGACGGACAGACAAGTCCACCACATGTAGTGACAGGCAACTCAATGCGGTTGGAAAGGGTGATAGATGTGCTAGAGTTCCTCTTTATGTGGGATGATGGAAAGGAGCGTTGCGGGTGGGGCAGCAGGCCCTACCGGGTGATATTCCAAAAGAGCTTTGAGTTGATCAAAAGATGGCTCGGATACAGCAAGGCGAAAAGTTGGCTGGATGAGTTTTTCTACCTTGTCCGACTAACGCACTGGGTGCTCCCGTATCCCTCAAACAAAAGTCTCATTGCATCGACGAAAACAAGTCGTAAAAAAGGATTGAGGGGAAGAATGATGTGGTTTTCAGCGGTGTATGCAGACCCGCAGCGTGTACAGCTACCGTTACGCTCTGGACCATCGACGCTGAGTAAAATTCTTAGAAGGGCTCGAATGCAAGTGCCGGAAGAGAGGCGGAACCAGGGAGGATGGGGGACGTCGGAACTTATGACAGCATACAAGTCTCGTGGGGTAGAGTGCGACTACATGGCAAAGTACTGGGTGGCTGGGAGAAATAGTGTGGGGGTTAAAGGATCTATACCCCTATGGGAGCTAGGGCATCCCGGGCGGCTGAAAATGTTAGAGCAGATTCGGGATAAGAGCCTTGAGGAGCTAGAGGGGCTAATGGCAAGGTTTAGCCAAGAGCAATCTGGGCAAGAAACTGAGGGTGACATAAGACAGATCGAGGAGGAAGAGATAGGCGAGAGTAGGAGAAGGGGGCTAGAGAGTAGGGGCGAGAGTATCAGGGGTACAAGCAGTGTCATGACGGTCATGTCAAGGTTTACGGAAAGAGGCAGGGACAAGGGGGTCGAGATACGTGAGGGCAGGAGAAGTGAGTTGGAGAGTAGGGTGGAGAGTGACGGGAGAGTTAGGAGGAGCACGTCAGTCATGTCGTGGTTTGCGAAAAGGGGTGGGGAGAAGGGGGCCGAGTTGGGTGAGACCAGGGGATGCGGGTTAGAAAGTAGGGGCGAGGGTGATAGGAGGGTTAGCAGGGGTGCGGGGGTCATGGCAAGGTTTGCGGCAAGGAGTGATGATAAGAGTGCTTGGGTCGAGGCTGACAGGAGGGTCAGCTCGACATTAAGTGTTGGTAGTGGGAGTGTATTCGTACCATCGATTAGCGATAGGTCTTAATACTCATGTGTATATTTGGGTCAGCTTTGTGGGGTGCTAATTGGATATGTAAAAAAAGGGGCATAATTAAATGATGACATTTAAATATATTGCAGTCATCGACAAAATATTGAAGCTTGGATTAACGCCAGCAATATTGGGTGTATTGCTTGAATTACTCTTCTGAACAAAGTTCTGAAATATAAACTAACACCAAAGTAGACTACGCATATAGTTGATAAGGCAAGTGGCATAATAAAAGACAGTGTCCATAGCAGTGAGTTGTTGAGTCTGCATGCTTGCTTTTACTGCGGGTTTGCCTTCCTTAGGGTTACTAAGAAGATCTAGCGGCCAAATTGGCGGTGGATGAGATGGGAGTGGGACTTCAACAAAGGCATGGCGTTTAGCTAAACGAAAATGTACGGGAATACTTTATAGCTCTCATTAATGTATCGTAGAGTTAGCTAGTTGTTTCAGAGGGGAGATCGGAAAATTAATAAATGATGTATTTAATAAGCTAATTTGAGTTGACGTAATGATAGACGTTGCTTAGGGTTCTAGAGGCTCGAATCAAGGCGGGTTATTCTGTGTTCAAACAACGCAGGTTGAAGACTGACTTGAAAGCCGATCAATGATCACCATCACGTGTATACACGTGGCACAATCCTCCGTGTTGCAAGATCACCAAAGAAATGCTCTGATATTAATTATATGGATAATGTCAGATTTCTACCTAATTGGCTAGAAAAATAAATGATTTGAAGGTCGACTACTGTAAGCGTCGGAAGGTTTATAATAAAACTCCAAGGATTCGTCCTAAAAGTTGCAGATATTATTCACATCTCCAAAAATTAAAACAAGTACAACAGAACTTGCACAAAAAATAAGAAATAGCAATCTAATGTACTGTAGCCCCAAATATATCGATTAAATCCAAATTTTCTATAATATAGTTTGAAAGAGCAAAGAATCCTATCCTATCATAATTGTGGTGTCCGGGGAAGACAAAGGGTTCGGGGAGATGATGGCAACTGACCACATTTCGTATAATCACGTGATTACAAACTTGGTTTCACCTCTGTAATTTGGACTCAGGGGTTGCCTGTCCTCACTCAACGCATCAACAAGTACAGCACAACCATGCTGAGCCGATCATTTGCAATATATAGATCGGTCCTTGAGTCTACCCAGAGTGTTGAACCGAGCCAACACCGGCGAAAGGCTAGCCAACAGCTAGTGCCAACCCCTCTAGCTCGAAGGGTCAAATCAGAGGGTATTGTTCAAACTTTGTGGACATACATAAACAAATCCCTAATTGATACTATAGACACCATCCCACTCCCACAGGAAGTTGTAGCCACTATCTGTGACTTGCTTCCCCGATCTGATCTAAAAAGCGTTCGGCTTGTTTCTCATATATGGGATGAGGCAGCCCAACAGTTGCTTTTTCAGACTGTCATACTCAAAGTTAACCTGCGAAGCTTTGAGAAGCTTCAAGACATCTCACAGCATCACAAGCTTAGTAAGCACGTGAGGGCTATCAGTTATGATGGACGGACACTTTCGGTTGATCCGGTGAGAAAGGGCTTCACGGACTGGCTTCAGCTCTGTGCTGGATCGAATTTGGGCTTTTTCGGCAGCGTTCAAGACAATTTCATGGAGCAGTTTAGTATGCAGCAACTCCAGGACTATTATTTCAACTACTGCCAATATTTGTTTGGTCAAGAGCATATTCTCAGACGCGGCAATGAACAGAAGTTGCTAGTTGATGCTCTCCGACTGCTCCCTCGATTAGAGAGAGTGGAGTATGCTGCGCCTCAAGCATTCGATGGCGAGTTCATTCGTGTCGCCCCGCCCCTGACCTCTCTCAGCAGACTGGCGCAAGAAATACTCACAGAACCTGATTCTGTTAATGGCTATCGCGAATCCGAAGGGCATTTCTGGACATTATTACAGTCTGCATGCTTGTCTGGCCGTGGTAAAACACTGTATAGCGTTCGGGGATCAGACCTTGATCTAGAGCGTTGGAATTCTATCGCTACGACGTTACGTCCTTACTACAAAGCCCTGCCAGCTCTACGTCACTTGTGTCTTGAATTCGAGCTTGTACTGGATGACGACGTACAGACAACCTCACTAGCTGATATGGTCGCCAACCTCCCTTCTCTTCTATCGCTTCGCCTGTCTTTGACTATCTGTCATTCGAGAACCCGCATGCCAGTATCAACCTTTACCAGATAGTCGATAGTACCTTAACGTGGCAACATCTCTCGAAGCTCTCTTTACAAGCGGTGGTAACTACCGAGGAGTTTATACGAAGCCTCTTAAGTAGACATGCCAACTCTCTTCGCTCACTAGAGCTGTCAAATATCCGATTCAAGGAGACTGCAGCTACTAGGGACAGGGAAAATCGAGACTACTGGGTTCGGTTTATATTATTTCTTGGCCGGGATATGTCGTTGACGCATATCAAGTTTACTGGGGCGTTTTCAAACTCGTGGGACGAAGGATGGACTACTAGCGATGCAGACGACCGCCGACATCATCGCCAAGTTGGAATACCTACAGAATGGCCAACCGACTGCTTAAAATACCGCATTGAGCGTTATATTACAAAGGGCGCAGAATGTCCCTTCCACCCAAGAACGGAAAACGATTCTGGAGACTGTTGGGATGGGCCCGGTTATAATAGCCTGCCATGGGTCTTTAAGGAGGACAACTCCTGGACCTTTGAACGCCATTTGATTATTTAGATAATAGCGAAACAGGTATAGCTAGAATATGCTGTTATGTTTCCAGATATCACAGTATGAATCGTTCAAGCGAGAAGCGTACAAGTCGAGGTGGGAAGCAGGACTGTAATTATACTCGTAACGGGCCTTGTTGACGCCCCTATTGCATTGCGGCACAAGGTAGCTGGAACTAATTACCGCAGCGAATACCCCCTGCTACCCGACATACGAAAAGCCATTGTGATTGTCTCTTGCTCCGAAGACTAATATTAGCTAGGATTTTGAACTTTTCTCTCAAATTGCCGTATAATTTCTGCTCTATGGATTTGTCGTTTAAAGTAGGAGACGCAAAGTGAGAATGAGGCGGGAATGATAGTGAGCAAGGGGGGTTAGTTAGTTATAGTAAAGGGATGTCGGAGGCATGCAAGCCAAAGTTCTCGAGTTTCCGAGGAGTAGCCGAATTTGCATTATATTGTAGTTGAAGGTTAAGACGGTCCCTGGTTGTTGTAGTTGGTGAGGGAGTTGTTAACACCAGGAAAACACATTTTGCACAGCAGCCTAAGTAGTCACGTAATAATTCAACATCAACTATACTTTATATATTCTGTGCCTTGCCTTCGCTATTGAAGGAATTGCAGGATAAAGCGAGAACGTGAAAGCGAGACACGGGGGGGTTACATTGGCAGCTGGACGGAGGGACCGGAGGGATTTTAGCTCAGGATTTCGTAACTGTGTACTGTACTGATATGGTGGTTTAACGGATGTGTTTGAAGCATTTGAGGATGGTTAAAGGAAGTCTTTGGATGAACTCGATAAACCTATGTTAAAATTCATGCGGGATGCCGAACAGCATAATTTTGCTATTGAGATACCACAGAGCGAAGTCGTTATAATTGGACCGCTTGGTGGTTAATCGGACAAGGGTAGAATATTTGGGAGTGTGAATATAATATTAATGTAGATTAACTACAGAACAGTATAATGAATTGGATACGATTGGCGTAAAAACATGTCGCAGGGCGGTAGACGCAACGATGTATAGGGCGGGATAAAATGAGGATGACAGTTCGTTAGAAATAGGTCAGCATGGAGATGGGGTGGTCGGTTATTAAACTGAAAGCAAGTTTGGTTGCGTCAGTATATTTCAGGTCAGCATATTCCAGGTCAGCATATTCAGATCAGCATATTCAGGTCAGCGTATTCCAGGTCAGCATATTCCAGGTCAGCATAACTAAAGTTGAGTATGAGTCAGCAGAGGTGGTGATTCTCAGAACCCCCCCGACTAAATTGAATTTTCTGCGGATGACATAGAGTACCTTTGAAGTCAGTAGGGACCACTTTAAGTGGTGACATGTTAGGGTGGGCGCGGATGGAGGAGTGCAGGGAGGCAACGGTTGGTAGTCATCAATGAATGACACTTAACCCTATCCATAATTGTTGGTCGGAGGCATGTATGCCTCCGGGTTGTGGACCAGTAATAACCCCGGTCGTTTTTGTCGATCTTCGTTTCCAGGGGATGGCTCCGAGTTAAATTTCGAGATGGCTCCGGGTTTTCATATTTCATCGTAGAAAGACCAGAAAACTTGGAAATTCAAGATATAAGGTAAGTCAAAGCCCCCAGACTCATTCCCGACGGCAGAGTTGCGATATTTCTCATTGTTTTCGAGTTATTCAAGCAGCAATTAACCCCAAGTTGGGGTTAGGGTTACGCGACAGGGTTTGGATTATCAGGGTGAGACAAGAGGCGTAAACCTATCCATAAATGTTAGTCGGAGGCATATATGCCTATCCATAAATGTCTGCTGGAGGCATATATGCCTATCCATAAATGTCTGCTGGAGGCATATATGCCTATCCATAAATGTTGGTCGGAGGCATATATGCCTCCGGGTTGTGGACCAGTAATAACCCCGGTCGTTTTTGTCGATCTTCGTTTCCGGGGGATGGCTCCGAGTTAAATTTCGAGATGGCTCCGGGTTTTCATATTTCATCGTAGAAAGACCAGAAAACTTGGAAATTCAAGATATAAGGTAAGTCAAAGCCCCCAGACTCATTCCCGACGGCAGAGTTGCGATATTTCTCATTGTTTTCGAGTTATTCAAGCAGCAATTAACCCCAAGTTGGGGTTAGGGTTACGCGACAGGGTTTGGATTATCAGGGTGAGACAAGAGGCGTAAACCTAGCGGAATCAGGTGTAAAAAGAAATAATATAGGGGTCAAGCATATAGTACAGTCCAGAGCCCGTATGTAGTGTTAAAGGACTGGGAGGGATTTTTACTACAATTTTGTTATTCTACTGCTAGTTGTTGTGTTGTTGGTGTTTTGGGCCCGGCCAGATGCCTACAACAAGCGAGACGCGTTCCCGAGGCTTCGGCGCGTCCCGACCCCACGAAGTGGATACCGACGCGTCAGAAATTGAGGCTATCGATGCTCGCCCAAAACGACGCCTGCGAAAGCCCAGCGCGAAGGCTCAGCAAAGCGAGGCAAATAGAGGCGCAATTGATGCGGCATTGCTCTCTTCAGATGATCAAAATGGAGCAGCAGAGCAAATTACGGTCATTCACGATGTGCAGACGAGAAAGAAGGGAAGGCGTGGAGGGGATGAACAGACGACAGTGATAACAATGCAAGATCAGATGGAAGAGCAGACTAGCATACTCAAAAACCTCCTCGAAGCCTGGATGAAACAAGAAGCGCACAATAAGACATTGGAAGCAGAAGTTGGTCTGATCAAACAGGAACTTCAAGCTGTCAAGGAGGAATGTCAAGCAGTCAAGGACGAACTACACGCCGCTAAGGAGCAGCTGGACAACATCACAGCGGTCACCACAGGGCAAGGTAGCCCACACCGGTCCTACGCAGAAGTGGCACGAACGCCGCCGAACAGCGTCCCCGCCAATGTACACTCTATATCATCTATGGGAACCACCCCGTCAACCATGACCGACACCCTATACTGCACAGTTGACACATCCAGAGTGGCAAGTGAGTATGCTGACAAGGTCTCCGCCGGAGCGATTAGGGCAAACGTGGAAAAGGAAATGCGGGATATAACCGAACGGATCAACTGGCGCTGTCGAGCAGTAACCCTAGATCGGAAGAACCCAAACCGAGTTAGAATTGCCTGTAGAGACGAGGCTGAACACAAGGAAGTAAAGCAAGCCATCGAAATAAACCTGGTAGAAGGAGCGCGAGTCCTCCAAGACGACCTCTACCCCGTTAGAGTGGACAGCGTCAACCGGGTTGCGGTACTTGACGAGACAGGCAACATCCGCACTGGAGCTGCTGAGGCTTTCGGGCAAGAAAATGACACCCAGGTCGCCAAAATAGCCTGGCTCAGCAACAGAGAGGTAGCAAAAGCATATGGCTCCATGGTTGTCTACCTCAGCAAGGCTTCGGACGCACGACGCCTCCTTCAGGAAGGCTTCTTCTATGCAGGAGGGGAATCGGGCTACACCAAGCCATTTGAACGAAGAGAGCGCCCAAAGCAATGTTTCAACTGCCAGGAAGTAACTAGTCATAGAGCTTATCAGTGCACTAAGCCGCGAGTCTGCGGAAAATGTGCCAAAGAAGGCCACCACCACAATGACTGTATAGAGAGTATCGCGAAATGCGTACCGTGTGGAGGCCCCCATGAATCGTTCAGCAGGAACTGCCGGAAGCTCTACCCGACTCATGAGTAGAACACTCCACATGATCCAACTAAACGTTAGGAAACAAGACACTGTACTTGAAAGCCTAATGAATGACGAAGAAATTCAAGACGCTACCGTACTAGCTATCCAGGAGCCCTGGGCCCAGAAAACTAAGGACCTGTTACTAACAACACCAATGAGCCACCATAAATGGATCAAGATGGTCCCCTCGATCTGTAGAGAAGGCAGATGGCCTATTAGGAGCATGCTCTGGGTAAACAAGGACGTCGAAGCGGAACAAGTGGCAATACAATCCCCAGACATGACAGCAGCAATCATCCAGCTGCCAGAACGGTCGGTTCTGGTAGTCTCGGTCTATGTACCTGGGGTTGACCCCCAAGCTTTGAGAGACACATGTACCAACCTGCAAAATACTATCCTAGAGGTGAGAAGAAAGTCGAACATAGTGGTAGAAGTAGCAGTGGTAGGAGATTTCAACCGACATGACCAACTGTGGGGAGGAGACGAGGTAGCGATGGAGAGACAGGGAGAAGCCGATCCAATCATCGACTTGATGACTGAGTTCACACTTAGCAGTCTCCTTCGCCGTGGAACCAAAACATGGAGAGGGGGAGACTACGAAACAACGATTGACCTGGTTCTTGTATCGGAGGAGCTAAAGGACGCGACCATCAAATGCGCAGCACATGAAACAGAACATGGGTCAGACCACCGTATGATTGAGACAAATTTCGACGTCTCAGTCCCTATACCTAGACCCCAAGAAAGGCTCCTCCTAAAGAACGCCCCATGGAAGGAGATTAACACCAGGATAACAAGATCGCTAGGCTCCCTATTGGGGGGTTCAGTGCAGCAGAAGACAGACAGATTGATGGCCGCAGTCTTGGAGGCAGTCCATGCACTCACACCTAAGGCCAAGCCATCACCATACGCAAAGAGGTGGTGGACGTCCGATCTAACACAGCTGCGCCGCATATACACCTATTGGAGGAACCGCGCACGAGCTAAACGACGTGCTGGAAGGACGGTAGTAGACCTAGAGGAGACAGCAAAGAGTGCAGCTAAGCAATATCATGACGCCATCCGCCAACAGAAGAAGAAGCACTGGAATGAGTTTCTGGCGGACAACGACAACATCTGGCAAGCAGCCAAGTACCTTAAGTCTAGCAACGAATCGGCTTTTGGGAAAGTCCCACAACTGGTCAAGTCAGACGGGACGACTACAGCTGACCATACAGAGCAAGCAGAGGAACTACTAACCAAATTCTTCCCGCCCCTACCAGATAACATTGACGATGAAGGCGCGAAACCGCAAAGAGCCCCTATAGTGATGCCAGCTATCACTCTAGAGGAAGTCGAACGACAGCTCCTTGCCGCAAAGTCATGGAAAGCACCAGGAGAAGATGGCCTACCAGCAATAGTGTGGAAGGAGACATGGCCAGCGGTTAAACACCACGTATTAGAGTTATTCCGAACTTCCCTCGAGGAGGGAGCCCTGCCTGGTCAATGGCGACATGCAAAAATCATTCCCCTTAAGAAAATGGGAAAGGAAGACTACACGATTGCAAAGGCATGGAGACCAATCTCACTACTTGCCACCCTAGGCAAGATCCTAGAGTCTGTGGTTGCAGAGAGGATCTCTCATGCAGTTGAGACATACGGCCTTCTTCCAACCAACCATTTCGGTGCACGTAAGCAACGATCAGCAGAGCAGGCGCTGCTGCTTCTGCAAGAAGAAATATATGCAGCATGGAGAGGTCGCAAGATTGTGAGTCTGATCAGTTTCGATGTCAAAGGAGCATACAACGGAGTGTGCAAAGAGAGACTACTGCAAAGAATGAAGGCTCGAGGTATACCAGAAAAGCTCTGCCAGTGGGTGGAAGCTTTCTGCTCAGACCGCACAGCCTCGATCCAAGTCAATGGACAGGCCTCCGAATCGCGAAGACTGCCACAGGCCGGCCTGCCACAGGGCTCGCCCCTATCCCCTATCTTATTCCTTTTCTTCAACGCAGACCTTGTACAGCGGCGGATCAATGCTCACGGAGGAGCCATAGCTTTTGTCGACGACTTCAACGCCTGGGTCACAGGGCCTACAGCAGAGAGCAACCGGCAGGGCATAGAAGCAATTATTGATGCCGCTCTAGAATGGGAGAGGAGAAGCGGAGCGACTTTCGAAGCAGATAAGACAGCGATCATCCACTTCACTCGCAAGGAATACAAGACAGACTCTCAGCCCTTCACAATCAAGGGACAAACTATTCAACCTAAGGACCACATCAAGGTCCTCGGGGTGATTATGGACGCCAAGCTTAAGTACAAGGAACACCTGGCAAGGGCAGCCTCTAAAGGACTAGAGGCGGTACTAGAGCTAAAGCGACTCAAAGGGCTATCACCGGCCACAACACGACAACTCTTTACAACCACAGTCGCCTCGGTGGTTGACTATGCCTCCAATGTCTGGATGCATAGGTGTAGATACAAGCCAGCCATACCCATTGACAGGGTTCAGAAAATAGGAGCACAAGCAATAGTGGGAACGTTTATGACAGCAGCTGTGAGAGTAGCCGAGGCAGAGGCCTCCATTCCTACCGTTCAAGACAGACTCTGGAAAAGAGTGATCAAACTATGGACAGACATCCACACTTTACCGGCTACCAACCCACTTCGCAGGAACACATCTCGGATACGAAAATCCAGACCAACACACCGCTCACCGCTCTACCAGGTGGCAGAGGCACTTAAAGATATAGAGATGGAGGAGATGGAAGCCATCAACCCGTTCACACTTGCACCATGGGAGAAGAGAGTACAAACCACTGTTGACACAGAAATAATAAGACAACCAGACACAAACAGGGCAGCATACGTCGCCGTAAGCAGCTCGGCGCGACATGGCATGGTTGGATTTGGAGCTGCAATTAAGACACGCAAACACGTTGGAGACGCTCCCACTATTGAAACTTTTTCCTCCACTCTAGGCCCAAGAACAGAACAGAACCCATACGTAGGCGAACTAGCAGCAATGGCCCACGCCTTTGGACAGCTACAGCGGCGTAAATACCACAGCATCACGCTTCTGACAAGGAACAAAGCAGCTGTGCTTACACTTAGGAATCCACGCCAACAGTCTGGCCAGGAACATATCTGCAGCATCTACGAGTCCATCGCAAAGCTGAAGAGAAAATGCGACAAAATTATAGTAGTTTGGTTGCCATCAGGTGAAGATGATGAACTCTGGACGTGTGCTAAAGAGAAAGCCAAAGAAGCCACACGACAAGGCAAAGAGCCACAGACGCCAGTTCCTAGAGCAAGGTCGACAACACTCAGCGTGGCACGCGCCAAACGAGGTACCACTAGTAGCTTGCCGGACAAGGTTGGAAAGTTCTCCAAGAGAGTAGATATAGCATTACCAGGCAAACACACACAACAGTTGTATAACCAGTGTACATGGAAAGAAGCCACAGTGCTTGCTCAGCTGAGGACAGGGATAGCACGGCTGAACTCGTATTTAGTCCTTATCAAAGCTGCACCGTCTGATCAATGCAATTGCGGCGAAGCAAGAGAGACAGTCGAGCACTTTCTCTTTCGTTGCAAAAGATGGACAGGACACCGTAAAGAGATGCTCCAATGCACAGAGACTCATAGAAGCAATATCTCATTCTACCTAGGAGGGAAATCACTGTCTGATGCCAAAAACTGGACCCCTGATATGAAAGCCGTTCGAACAACGATACGTTTCGCCATAGCCACAGGCCGACTCGACGCAGACCCTTGGCAAGGGAACAGCCAATAACCACAACCACTTTCACCACCTTTCAACCGCCTTATACTAATCACCTCGTGCTGTCGACCGTAGGCGCCGCTTCAGTTGCCGAGGATAGGATGCTGAACACTTGGAGAAGAGCCTTCAAGCTAGCCAACCAACACCACTAACCCACGAGAATCCGTAAAGAGAGGCCAGAATAGAGTAGACAGAAGCTATAAACAGCTTACGCAAGGGCTTAAGGAGGCAAGAATTCACTTCAGAAATGTATTGTTAGATTAGTCATAGTTGCCCTATCGGGTTAACCGCCGGGCGTAAATAAATTGTGTGTGTGTGTAGTGTTAAAGTCCAATAGTACACAATGGATCAGTTTATTCATTTGCCAGAATTACGACTGATTATTTGCAAGAAGTGCCAGTATGCCATATTACCCAGCAAAATTGATACCCACTTCGCAGCCAAAAGCCACCGATTGAACAAGAAAGGGAGAGAGAGAATTATACAAGAGGTAGCCAAGGTAAACGAATTAATACAGAATGAAGAGGAGTTATCAAAGTATGACTTCCCATTCCCCACGGCCACGTCCAAGCCCGTCACAGCGTTACAATGCCCAGCAACGGATGGATTACGGTGTGCAAGAGCCATCGATGGCCAGCCGTGCCCGTATGTATGTCGTACCGAGCGATGGATGCGAAAGCATAGTTGGGACGAGCATCAATGGAAGAGCAATGAGAAGGGAGGCCGGCCCCGGATGCAGAGGCCAGAACCAGCCAGGAAGGTCCCGTGGCGGACGGGAATCCATTGCCAACGGTTTTTCAAGCAGGGACCCAAATAACGGTATTTCGAGGTCCAACCCGTCGAAACAGGGCCACGTCCGACCCCACGAATGGCGTCCAGGACAGACCAGTTCAAGGCGGCCAAGCAGGAGATGCAGAGGGCATTTGAGAAGGCCGAGAAGGAGGAGAACCGTCGGATTAAGGAGACGGACGAGGCCAAAGAGCCGAGTCCATGGTTGAGACGGGTTGGGTGCATCACCCATTTGGCCGGCGTCGACCGGAAGGAAGTACGAGAGTTTGTTGAGCCGGTTGATGAAAAGGAGGACCCCCATTTGGCCATAATGTGCACGGCATTCGAGTGGTTGATTCAAGACGCACAGCACCATGCCGTGCGGGATGTGGTTGGGATACATACGTTGTTTGAGGCAAACAAGAAGGAGGTGGAGAAAGGGACGAACATGCCGTTTGATAGTTGGATGGATATCACGACGATCGAGCGGTATGTCGAGGTATGGAAGCAGTTGTTATTGTTTGTGTTCCGAGCCGAGGATGATGAGCCCGAGTTCCGACCCCCGTACGTGTTGACCGAGGCGCAGCAGTCGGCCATGCAAACCGTGAGAGATAAGATCGGGGCGTTTCAGGAGTGGAAGGGGGAGCAGGCAAAGAGCGTCGAGAGCGAAGACCGTGATGAAGACGAGGGGTTTGATGATGGGGAGGGTGGCGAGGGGGTAGAGGGCGTCGAAGGGGCGGCCGAAGAAGTCGATGAGGGTTTCGAGGATGAGATGTCCGAAGAGACCAAATGGATGCGGCAGATCCAGCGGGAGGTATTGCGGTTTTGCATCACATTGTTAGACCACCCGTTACAAGACAGTGAGTACCAGAGTCCCATCATCAGCGGTTTGGCCGTTTTGATGATAAAGGGGGACAAAGGATGGCACGATGCCGAGGATTTCACCACCAAATATTCAGCGGTGATCAAGTTGGCACGGTTGATGGTGGTTCAGGAGGCGTACGAGCAGAGGCAAGAGCAGATTCGTACGTATCAGAGCGAGATGACGGAGGTTGAGGCGCGAAAGGAGGCCACGAGTTATTACCGGTTGGTCAAGCAATTCGTCGGCCAGTTCATGACCATGGCCCACGGCGGCCGCGATCCCACGCCCATGCAGTGGATATACCAGACCCGTTCGTACGGATTCAAGATTCGATACACCACGCCGGCAGCCGGGAAGATCCAGTGGATCCGGGATGAGGTGTTGTATCCCGGCACGCGTGTTCAGATGTCGCAGTTGCGGAGCATGGTGCATGGATTGATTGGGGAGGCGCGAGACGAATTGTTTGGGAAGTTGATGGTGGTCACGGACGAAGGGGGCGTTCCCAGCATCGATTGGGACAACACCGTCGACCAGCCGTCGGAGACCAAGGTGGGTTGGTCGTTTTTAGACGACGAACGAAACAAATTCGGCGCCCACAAGGAGTGGTGGTTGTTTGAGCGGTTATACCAGGAGCAGGCGTTGCGGGAACAGTTTTTGGACGACGACGGGTTGTTGAAGCCCGGTGCCGGTGAGGCATACCAACGACACGTGGAGCGGTTTTTGGAGTTGTTGTTGATATTGATACATTTATGTGCCGGGCAGCCCAGTCGTGCAACAGAGATTTTGGGGTTGCGGTGGAAGAATACAGCCAACGGGGGCGTACGAAACGTCATCATAGAGAACGGGTTGGTGGGTTTGGTCGGCCAATACCATAAGGGGTACCGCAGCAGCGGCAACATCAAGATTATCCATCGATATTTACCCAAAGAAGTTGGAGAGTTGTTGGTATATTATTTGTGGATAGTTTTGCCGTTTTGGGAGAAGATCCAGTTCCAGATGACAGGAAAGGTTGTGTCCAGTGCATTTTTATGGGGGGATGCCGAGAAGAAAGAGCATCGTCAGTGGACCGGTCCAGAGGGGGGTAAGAAAAGGGGGAAGGGGAAGAAGGGGGCGAGAGGGGAAAAGGATAAGACCCAGGAGGAAGAAAAGGGGCGGCGAACAAAATTGTCGTGGACATCCGAACGAGTGCGGAAAATCATACAAGACGCCAGCGTTCGATGGATGGGAAGCCAGTCCATATTAAGCATCAGTGCGTGGCGGCAGATTGCCATTGCCATATCACGGCGGTTTTGTCGAGAAAATCGATTCGAGGACGAGAGTGGGAAGTGGGATCCCGATGAGAATTGGGACGAGGATAATGCGGCGGGCGACGACCCGTGGGATTTGCAAGCCGGGCATGGGACGCATATTGCGGGCATGATTTACGCCCGTGAGTTGATGGAGGGCAACAATACCATCATCAGCCGCCGGGAGAAGTTTCGACAGGTAAGTTGTACGTGGCATCGGTTTTTGGAATTCGCATCCACGTGTCAGGGCGACGCCGCGCGTGGAACCAAGCGCAAGCGTACATCGTTTGAGGACGAGATGGACGAGGTGCAGGCGCAGCAGTGGAAGAAGTTGCGGACGGTCGATATCCAGCAGGCATTGGAAGAAATGTTTGGGGCGGGCACGCAGTTCCGTGGGTTGCAGAAGCCGGCGTTGGAGGCGATCATGAAGCACGAGAGCCCCATATTGGTGGTGATGGGGACCGGTGTGGGGAAGTCGATGTTATTCCAGATTCCGGCAAAGAGCGTGTCATCCGGGACGACGATTGTCATCACCCCGTTGGTGTCGTTGCAGAGCCATATGGTTGAGCGGTGTCAGCAGGTTGGGATTTCGTGTACGAAGTGGGATAGTCAGCGCATGGGGGAAATGCGAGCACAGATTGTCATCGTCACACCCGAGTCAGCGGTCAGCAAGACGTTCGGTACGTTTTTGAATGAGTTGCAGGGTCGTCGAGAGTTGGTCCGCATCGTGTTCGACGAATGTCACACCGTTATGGACAGCACGCCCGATTTACGGCCCCAGATGCAGCAGTTGGGGGCATTATCCACGCGGGAGGTGCAGATGGTGTTTTTGACAGCCACGTTGCCAAAGCATACCGAGCCCGAGTTCATGCGGATTATGAAGATTAAGCCGGAAGAGGTGCAGACGTTTCGGGGACCCACGACGCGGCCCAACATTGCATATTCCGTTCATGAGTATGCCGAGGAGAGCGATGAGACGGAGGCGATTTGCCAGTTGGTGGGTGAGAAGTTGGAGCAGTATGCGGCGCCCGCCAAGATCATTGTGTATGGGGGAAGCATTGAGCGGACCCAGGAGTTGAGCAAGGCATTAGGTTGTCACCAGTATTATCGCGAGGTAGGAGATCGAGAGGAGAAAGGGGCAATCATGGAACGGTGGCAGCGTGGCGATGGGCGGTTGATTGTGGCGACAAACGCGTTTGGGTTGGGAATCGATGCGCCCGATGTCCGGGTGGTGATCCACGCCGGTGACATTTACCAGATGCGGAGTTACAGTCAGGAGAGCGGTCGTGGTGGGCGGGATGGTGAGCGGAGTGAGGCCATCGTTGTGATGCCGGCCGGCAGGCAGGAGGAGTTGCAGAAGAAGATAGCACGGGCCAAAGCGCGCACACAACCGTGGAAGATCCAGAGTCGCGTGATGCGGCCGTGGGAGGTCAAGCAGGTTGAATGGGAGAAGATGGAGAGGTTTTTGAGCGGCAGTAGGTGTCGACGTATATATTTGGATGGCGAGATGGACGACCGACAGGACCGGAAAAGGTGCGAGGTGGGGGAGGAGCGGTGCGACGTGTGCGAGAAGGACGATGCCATGATTGAAGACGGAGAGGCACGACGGGCGGCATACGTAGAGGAGCAGAGAGTGATTCAAGAGCAGGCAGCACAAGCCGAGCGTGAGAGACAGGGCCCGTGGGTGGACAGCGGAATCGCCGTTCCCAGCAGCAGCATGAATATTCCAGCGCCGAGCAGTGAGGTTTTAGTTCCCGGAAGTGTCATTGTTGCCAGTCCCCAGCCATTCACGGATCAAAATCCATCGTCCAGTGAGGAGGAGGGCCATTCCACAAGCCGTTCACGTTGCAGTTCCGTCAGTTTCGACAAAGGGTTTGCGGCCGACCAAGATCCGGTCGGGGAGAGCCGTACGTTCGAGGCCCAGAACCAACAGCGAAGCCAGCAACGATGGCGAGTCGAGGCCGACAGCCAGCGGGAAGGGCACGAGGTGTGGAATTTGGAAACCCGGTTGGATTCGTGGGTAGGCAAGTGCCCGTTGTGTTATACCCGGCAGTGCCAAGGGGGGGATGTTGATGTGCGGCATACATTGGAGGATTGTCCCGATGAATCACGGACGAGGTGCATTTGGCCTAGTTCGGGTATCGCATAAGAGCATCAAAGGAGGCACAGAGCAGCTATTCGCTGTGAAGGAGGTTTGCCGACAGTCAGATGAGAATGAGGAAGGTTTCAGGAGGCGATTGACGGAGGAATACCGCATTTCATCTTCTCTAAAACACCCTAACATCGTCCATACGCTGGATCTTATGCATGATGCGAGAGGCGGTCTTTGCGAGGTCATGGAGTTTTGTGCAGGTGGTGATCTCCACAGATTGTTGCTGGAGAGTAAGAAACTGGACTCCGACGAAGCCAATTGCTTCTTCAAGCAGTTGCTGTGTGGCGTTAATTATATGCACGAGATGGGTATTGCGCATCGAGATCTTAAGCCTGAGAATCTTGTGCTCACCACCCGAGGGGCTTTGAAGATTACAGACTTTGGTAACAGCGAACGCTTTCGCACAGCCGAGCTGAAAGTGCAGATGGTTCGGGGTGTATGCGGCTCATCCCCATATATTGCTCCTGAAGAGTACACCGACCAACAGTTCGATGCAAGGGCTGTGGATATATGGGCGACTGGCATGGTTTACATGGTTATGCGTACTGGAAGATACTTGTGGATGACGGCAAATGAGGACGACGGATTTTTTGTGGAGTACGTCGTAGATCGTCGGACTGAAGAGGGATACGGCCCGATCGAGTCACTGGGTTGGGTATTTGCTCTCATCTTGATATAATCGAATTTCTGACTGACATTATAACATCAAGTCAAAGTGCAGCAATGTTGTTTACACGCTCCTCGATCCCAACCCTACTCGCCGCCTCACCGCTTCCCAATTTCTGCGAACTGAGTGGGCAAGAGAGATCCAGCTCTGCAAGGCAGGGCAACAAGGTCTCTAATCTAAAATATTCTATCTCCTTGAAATTTACGCCATGCTCCATGGCAGGACCAATGTGTGGTAAGTATCACGGTGCAGAGGGCGTATTTGAAAACACAAATTTTACGCTTGTGGCATTTTCGTTTAGAGGTTAAGGAGCATATATGTCAGACTTAACTAGCATGTGTTCAATAAGTGCATTGTGAGAAAGACGAAGGCTTGTCCGATATGGGCCTTGCACAGTTTACAGCTCCCAAGGTAATATCTTGACCTGCAAGTGGAAGAGTGAAGGGATAGGATCAATGTGTTGCGGCTGTACTTTTCGCCAACACATGGATCAATATAGTATTATAGTAATATGCGGGTTGGCGAATTTACCACTCTTATAGCAGGGACAATATTAGGTACCGGATGCTTTCTCTGGCACCTGCTGGTATGGGTGCTGGGATATGAGACCCTCACGTGATGGAATAGTAAGAATAGTTTGCTATTCCAACTATTTCCCCTACTATTCCCTTTGGCACGATGCCACTATATAAGTAGATAGATAGTTCTTCGACAGGAGCTTCGTGCTCAACTCAAATAGTATTTGTTATATACTATAACGTGTTACTGGAAGCCTTTGTGTCTGATCCCCTGCCTCCTCTGTTAAGTTAAACCTTTCCGCAAGAAATCTCTGTGCATTCTATCGTTTTAGGACGCGGCGTTACACAACGAGGGAGACCGTGAAGAGTAAAGGCATAGATAGGGCAGTCTAGTCTCCGATCATCTGCACAGTTTGACGCCCTACACAAAGAGAGCGAGATGTCCTCCGAATGGAGTTCACGTTCGTTTACCACAAAAGTGCCAATAGAACTAAAACCATATGTCGTTCATAAACCTCATGCCTCGTTCCAACTAGTCCTTAACTTCGTCTCAAGGGTCGAGTAGGTCTTGTCAGAAGGGTGGCTTAGATGACGTCGGAATATCCAGAAGGGTGTTCGTACACGATATTCTCGTTCTGCGCCATCGTAACTGCTCTTTGAAAACCCAGACATTTTAACACTTTTTTGCCACGGAGATTCTGTAGCCTCTTCCCCTGAATCATCACCCCAGATACAGTAGCATCGCTATAGTCAACACACAAACTGCCAACGCTGCTTCGTCGAGCGCTCGGCGGCCAAACTTGGCAGCGCCTGAGTCGGGTGCTTTAGGCAGAACAATAGTCGAGTTCGGCGGGCGGCAGTTGGCAACCTGTCGCTGAAAAAGGCCGTCGATGCTGGGAGTTGTCATGGATGCTGCTTCGACGAAAGCCCGAACCGTCACGGTGCCATCGGTAAGTGTCTCGGAGATAAGTTTAGTTGGGGTAAGCAAGGGCGTGACATAAGAGGGTGGGTTCACATCCAAGGTTGTAACTGCTGTAAAGTTGGTAGTACAGGAGGCCGCGGGTATATAGGTGGTCGAGATGGCGTATCTCGTCACGGTTTTGTTGCGGTAGTCATAGGGCTCCTGGATTTCGTCGTCGTCAAAGGTACCGTACTCGTAGTAGATGTAGACAATTGTCACGTTGCCACCTTCTACCGTCCTGGTAGAGGTGGGTTCGTTGGTGGGCACGGCGTCGCGGCGAGCAGTCTGTGAAGTGCTTTTGGTGTAGCCAGCACCTTTCAACGGCTGGTAAAAGCTAGAAGAGATTTGGACCTTGATAGTGACGGTCCAGAAAGTCGCAATAACTGCAGAGCTGCAGAGAAGGGGTATTAGTAAGTGCTGAAATTTCATGATGGCAAGCTAGAAGGGAAAAATAAAACGGAGCATCGCAACAAGCGGATGGCAACCGTCGCCTTGAAGAAGGTTCTCCCGCGTAGCGAGGTAACCACAGAAACTGGAAAGCCCCAGGGATATGTTTGTGCCTCTTGGCAATATCTACGCCAGCCAAATGATTTCACGTAACTCGTGGATGTTAGAGCCGACCAGGCAGGACGCGTAAATTGTCTCATTTGACATCCAGTCAAGGCCACAATGCTGCATTACAGTTATCTTGTGGGATTTCAGCTAGAAATTGATGGGATAAGCCTGGATCGAGAAGGTACCTGTTTTCGTAGACGGTAACGAGTCCCTTACATACATCCCTTTGTCCAATGGAAACAAGATCCACCCATGTTTCGTTCAAGGTTGCATTGGTTGCAACCAGTATGCAGTCAGATAAGGCAAGAATTGAGGATAAGAATGCCACTTGTTGGGAGCTTGGATAATACCAGGATGCACGCATGAAATTACCTCCACTACATTGATTCTGTCAATGCTGCCGGCTCTGTAGCCTTTTCCTACGGTTATACCATGTTTCCCAAGCATATTTGTTTTTTTGACAAGCTTCCTGTGTGCACTCGATGATTGCTGCGCCTCGTACCTTGTGGGTGGTGGCGTCGAATTCTGTTGACTGTTGCACGTGCAACATCGCCACCATCATCGATGCGGGATTTTTTTGATAGGAGCAGCATCCGCGACGCTAAAAGTTCCTCGAGCAACCTTCTACCATTCTTAAATACTCCAACATATCCTTTCTTGAAATTACTCTATTACTCCCAACCCTACTGTCTCTTCATTCTTTTCGTTCACATTTGTGATCTTGGATCTTGAGTCAATCAAAGAGTCTGCTCATTCATTGATTTGAGGTTATGTGGAAACCGCCAGTATCTTTTATCACCCTCCATTGTAAGAACTAAGAATCCGCTCTGCTCTTGCCACATTATGCGACGATGTCTATGACTAACAATCACATGTAGACGCCTGGATTATATTTGCTGGTCTACTTGGGCTTATAGTAATATACCCTTACGGCAACGTTCGTGCCGTCGATGCCTATTTCTTCGGCGCCAGCGCGTCAACAGAGTCGGGTCTTAATACGTATGTGAACCTGATCTGTTGAATTCCATCATCCTGGTTACTAAATGCGTATAGTGTTGATGTCAAGGAATTAAAGACCTATCAGCAGGTCGCAATATACCTCATTCCCATCTTCACGAACCTTGGATTCATTAACGTCATAGTTGTCGCTGTTCGCCTCTACTGGTTTGATAAGCATCTTGGGACATTAGGTTTGACAGCTCTGAATTTTACGATGCGCATTATTCTGATATATTTTTGCAGCACCTTCGCTCCTATCGACGCTTAATCCGCGCACCGGAGCATGGTCCAGCCGTCGTAAATCGGATGTGGAGGCCCAAGAGACGAATTTGGAGAAATCGAGTAGCACTGGAGAACAGCCATCTCGTCCTCCTACAGGCGAAGATCGAGGCAAACTTCAAAAAGAGTCTGACTCGTAGGTTGATCGGCCGCCAGTTTGATGGCATCAATATAGTGCATGTAGGGCTAATCTATCCGCCCGAACATCTAGTGCGGATAATGCAACGCAAATCGACGAAGCAGATGGGGAAGCTGATTCTACGGGGAACGGTCACATCAAATTCGCTCAGGATGTGAAACTGCCTCGCCTTTCTCCAGGCACACTACATGTCCCGCCGCCGAAGGACCGCGATCAAGGTATGCAATCGGTATTTGTCGTGAGACGCACCTCGAAACCCAATTGACAGAATACTAGGTGTCCCAATTACAGAGGTGGATACTGTTCTAAGTGACAACGACGGTATGTGATCGAGGAGAGACTGACGATAGTCGCGGTCGTACACCCGCTGACATTTCCTCGACTCTTTAGAAGATGATGCCATCAAACCCTCGTCAGGGAACTTAACTCGCAGACGAACATATCAGCATGACGCGCTAAACATTTCGTTGTCCAAGTCCATTGAGAGGGCCGCTTCCTCCATGTTCGTCCTCGGAGGCTCCAGCCACGAAGAAGAACCCCGGCCCAAGCAGTTGCCAGCCACGCGTCCTTTGGGGTTGCCATTCCTATCCAAGGAGACCACAGTTGGGCGGAACTCCCAGTTCCACAACCTTACTGCCGAGGATCGACTGAAACTTGGTGGTATGAGTATCGCAGTCTGAGACTTCTGCTCAAAATCACTTCAGGTATGCATTGAAACTGTGTCGGTCTACAGAGAGAGAGGCTTATGCGGCGACAGGTTACTTCTTCGGCCTGCATATTTTTGGCATTATTTGCTTACTGCCGTGGATTCACAACGCACCGTCGAAGTACACCGAGTGGCTGCAGGAATGCGGTCAGAACAAGACCTGGTGGTAAGTTGCGAAGAACCACCATGATCGGGTTATGTTAGAAGCGCATTTGACTAAGCATTGCCCAGGGCCTTTTACTCGGCGCAGACCATGGTTGATAATCTGGGCTTCACGCTGACGCCTGACTCGATGGCTACTTTCAAAGATGCCACCGGGCCAATGCTATGCATGACTTTCCTTGCATTTGCGGGCAATACTTTCTATCCGGTCTTTCTGCGCCTGGTGATCTGGGTCATGTCGAAGCTTGTGCCCACTCACTCAACTATGAAGGAGCCACTTCAGTTTCTCCTGGATCACCCACGACGCTGCTACACGCTCCTCTTTCCCTCACGGCCGACATGGATCCTTTTTGGTATTTTGTTTGTGATGAACTTTGTCGATGTGCTCCTGATCATCGTGCTCGACCTCAACAATCCTGCAGTCAATGATCTGCCTATGGGTCCGCGCATTTTATCAGCTATCTTCCAGGCTGCTTCATCTCGTCACACCGGCACATCAACCCTCAATCTCGCAGAAGTAAATCCCGCTGTACAGTTTAGTCTGGTAGTGATGATGTATATCGCCATTTTTCCGATCGCTATCAGCATGCGTGCATCAAACACATACGAGGAGAAAGCACTAGGAATATAGGGGCGTGAGGAAAGCCTAAACGAATCGAAAGGCTCATCTTATATCATGACGCACATCCGCAATCAACTCAGCTTCGACCTGTGGTATATATTCCTTGGTACATTCTGCATTTGTATTGCCGAGGCGGACAAGATTATGGACGATGGTAATCCTGTGAGTTAACCGTCTGTTCCCTAATCCGAATAGCCATCTGACACTACAACAGGCCTTCGCCCTCTTTCCACTCTTCTTCGAGGTCGTTTCAGCATAGTACGTACCATCTAGCCTGGTCCGCTTCGTTGTAAGAAACTAACTATATTAACAGTGGCAACGTCGGCCTCTCGCTTGGTCACCCCTCAGTGTCGACTTCACTTAGCGGGCAGTTCACAACCTTCAGCAAGCTCATAATTTGCATTATGATGATCCGCGGTCGGCACCGGACACTTCCTTATGCGATCGATCGAGCAATCATGTTGCCAAGGGAGCGTTTACCCTTAGACGAGACAGATACTTCCCGAGACTCACGCCACAACAGCCTAGGGTTGCCGATGAAGATGCATCATACAAGCTAACAGGAAAGGTGCGAAAGGGGGCGGCAGCGTTAACCAGTATTGTCGGTTAGAACGGGCTCAAATACCGGAATATAGAATCCTGGCGGACGGTTTTGTTCAATATCGCTCTTACAAGTAGCAACTGGGTCGGAGGCTTTCTATTCACTTCATTCGCCATGGCCTCGTACCAATCCAGTAGCTTTGAACTGCCACGCTTGACTTGCCTCTGCCTCTTCCTTGCTTCCTCGAGGGTTTCGTAGACCTTTCCTGAGGAATCGAGAATGTATCTGTGAACTTAGGACCGAAAGACCACAGGAAGCCAATTATTTCTCACCAGAGCGTAAGCCACGTTTATTGAGCGAGGTGCTTGCGTCCGTAACCGGGGTGCACCAAATCGACCTCTTACCAGAATCTTTCCTGTCTACGGTCAGGGAGCAGACGCTGGGGAACGGGATATTGCCTCATGTGACGACATATAAATAATAGTTTGTCCTTCAATGAAATGAACGACCTCTGACTTTCGAAGCTCTGAAGGTGACCAATGTACCGTATGTAAGGAACGTCGGCTTTATCACTTCAAAAACTTATACTTCGCAGAACTGAGCAAGTATGCCAGCCGACGACGCAACCCAGCAGCAGCGAATGCAGAGAAACGATGCTCTCGTATCTAGACAAATAGCCCAAGCGCGGCGCGTTGTGTTTGAAGATGTAAGCACGGTTGAAGACGCCCACCTTGTAATTGTCTCGACGCACGGAGATCCGCTGTCAGCCAAGAGAATCAGCGTTGGGCTCGAACTTTCAGAGTGGCTGATATCACGTGCAGGTGTGGGTCAACTATCGAGATTGATTGCGAGGTTGATTGACAACCGCGGACCGCTGCCACTGCCCCGTTCGTAACATAGCCTCACATCGAAATCCTGAGACTTCCCTGACCTTTTATAAATTTTCTGGAATTTAATTATTGCCATCCTCCATACTTAAAACACGTCTCAGAATTTGTAGCTCTCCTTACCCTGAGAATTTCGTTGCTACTATGTCGAAAGTGGAGACTGAAGCACCACCTGCCTACAGTCCGTACCAAGGGGATGTTACTGCAGGTCAAACTATAGCAGATTCAGACACTAACGACCTTGCGAATTATATTGGTGAGTGAGATCATTTTGTTTGGAAAGATTTCATGATACTGCTTTCTAGATTCCTTTGTTCGTCTAGCCCGTTCCACTTGCTGACATTTTTAGATACAACAATAAGCCTCGCTCGTGATACGTATCGGTCATGTATCAAGTACTCAGACGCCTTTGACCTAGTGGCTCATGATGTGGCTGCTCTCTTCACACTTCTTGAGGTTGTGATAGAGAGTGTAGCAGATCATGGTGTGGGTTTAAATCACGAAATTGTCGAATCCACGAGGAATCTCCTTTCAGCATCTAAAAATTGCTTGTCACATCTACAGGCTTTAGTGGCGAGATATGAAGAGCTCCCCACGGCAACTCAAATGGTATGGATGTGCACCATGGGGCCAGCAGAAAATCTAGATCGTCTTCGAGGTCAGCTTAGAGAAAACATCGATTCATTTAGTGCTCTAAATAGAAATATTACTAGGTAAGTGCATTGGTAACATAGATGTCGTATCCTTATTCATGTCAACGGATGATTCAAGAGGGTGGCATGAAGGCCATTCCTACTTTTCAATTGCTAATATTTATTTTAAGCACGTCGCCAAAAGGCATTTTAGCAATGGCTAAGAAATTCATGACGGAGGTTACAGGGGGCCATCGGAAGGATTCTATTGTGTCTAGGAAGGGATTCGCAAAATTAGATCTAGAAGATCCCAACGCCAGGTTTCAGATACGACAAGAGCTTGAAGACGTCGGAATCACCTCACATCTTTTTAGCCAATTTCAAGTTTTGATACTACAAACACTTACGGACGTCACCGAGAAGGACTTGCCACAAGCATTTTCCAAAGCGCCCCTCAAAGAGTCTTATGTTGCCAAGGCACTGGGGAAAATCAAAATCAACCGCAGTTCATCTAAAAAGCCTCTATCCCCCAGACCTTCAAATACACCAGCGCCAGAAATTTTGAAGAGCAACACCCCTGGTTCTCCATATACACCAATGCCAGGAATTGAAAAGAGCAGCATTCCTGGCCCTTCAGTTACAACAATGCGAGGAATTACAATAACCAGCACCCCTAGTCCTTCAAATGCACCGACGCCAATTTTTGGGACAAAAGGTGACATGTTTACAGCTATCCTCAGAGACGATCTTGTCCGAGTAAAGGAACTGCTCGATCAGGGCATAGATATCGAATGCCGAGATGAAGTAAATGGTGGGCAGACCCCACTCATTAAAACAGTTGAATATGATAAGGTCGATATTGCGGAGCTACTCCTTCTCCGAGGGGCTGATGCCAATGCCAAAACATCCCACAGCGAGGAGACGGCCTTGATATCTGCCTGCTCGTCTGGGCGATACAAAATAGTACTGTTGATTCTAGAGCATGGAAATCCAGATCTTGAAGCAAGGGATAGGATTGGTCGTACAGCTTTGATGAGGGCAAGCTCACAGGGCTATGACCGCGACGTCAAAGCCTTGGTGAAAGCGGGAGCTGATCTTGAAGCAAAGGACAAGTATGGCAGGACTGCATTGATGGATGCTTGGCGATTCGACCATGGCCAGACTGTCAGTCTTTTGATTGAGCTTGGAGCGAAGAATAATAATCGATAAATACCTAGTAAATAGTTTAATTATTATTCATAATGCTAGTAATGATGATGTTTAATTTCTGAATTTAAAAATTAATTTTTGAATTTAGGATTAAATCACTTTAATGGTAAGTCATAATTTTATTAATTTTATAATAAGTATTACTTACCTTTGTATATGTTCACAAGCTCACAGCTAATTTTGGCGTTGCAGCGCATCCGACATGGAGGGACATTAGTCATACTATTGCACAAGATTGAGTCGTTGGATACAATGGAGCTCCTATATCTATTCTCCCAGTTCTCCGACATCGAAGTATTCAAACCCTTAAGAAAGCATGCGATCAGATCAACGTTCTATCTCATTGCGAAGAATGTTCAGCCGAGTGTAGAATCTGCAAAAGTGGCAGTCATTGCTTGGAATAAAGCTTGGTGGAATGCAACCTTTGGTGGGGAGCAGCGTGCGGGTGCACGGAGACTCGGGATGGATGAAAAATATGCACAGGCAATCATTGACTCTTTCGGTGATAAGTTGACTGCGCTTGCTAGACCAGTCTGGAAGATTCAGGCGGACGCTTTGAGTAGAACAGACTTCACTTAGTAATTTTTAGAGAAGCGTGACGTTGAATGAAGGGCTTGAGCCAGTATATGACCCTTTCATACATGTTATTCTCGTGAGATTTCTATTCTACCACCTTACCCTCCTTGACTTAAGCCCCTTGAGCTACTTCATCAGGAAGTATCGAGGAATCTATTTCAGACGAGACTAATACATGGATTGCTTCCTAGCTTTAGGGAAGTTGCCGCTTGTGTAATCTTCTGTGAGTCTTCAGGCGCCTTTAATGCTCGTTCTTGAAGTATGCGCGATGCTACCAGCAGAACCTCCCGTGCTTTTTCAAGTTCCCGAATCCGCGTTGCTTCTTCTTCGCGAAGGGCTTTCATCTCAGTCAGCAGTTCCACATTCTCTCCTTTAATTCCCATCATCTCGATTTCTAGAGCCTCTCTTATAGCCACTTCTGCATTAAATTTCTCACGCCATTCTTTAGCGCTAAGTTGAAAGGTAATTGCATCGCTGGAGGGATGCTCTCTAATCTTCTCTGGTGCGTCAAAAGCTGCGATTGTTGTAACGAGTCGCATTTCTGGATCATAGCCTGCAGCGCCTTTTGCGACCACAGCCTTAAAATGAACTCAAACTCCGCTGCACAGGTCGATATAGGCCCCAATCGAGTGCTTGCTTAGTTGCTTCTTGAACAGTGCAGCCTTTCCATCTGTTAAGATACTCCATTGATACAGGTCCCCCGGTTTTGTTATGAGCCTGACATCGGTTGGGAGTATAGCAAGCCCAAGTTGGGCGTCTGGTCACATGACACAATTAGATATGGGCTTGCTATATACCGAGTACACTCACGAATGTGATTGGCTAACTTCTCCCTGCACTCAGTTCGCCATTTGGCCCTTTCCTGGTTGCTGGTTCGAGGCAAATTCATTCTGAATCTAATTACATATTTCACTGCCGCTATAGCGCCATGTTATATTTACGTGGTCGTAGTGGTTTACTTACGCGTGGTGGCACTTTGCAGCAGAAAATTGAGGTGTGTGGTCAACAGTTGGTATCATCGGGTGGTAACCAGCAGATCGCTTCTATTTCCAAAATCGTAAGCCATTTATCTCTATCAGCTTATTACCACTGTCAACACTCACGGGCATAGATGGCAATCGGACGCGCGATTTGAGCCATAATTGAAGCGTATACCTGTGCGACGCAAATAGTGGTTGCCCCGGCCGCCTGCAGCGATGCAGCATTTGTCTGATCGGCAGTTTGACCGGTCAATGAGTTCAATCTAACTGGTGCAGCAAATCAAATTATTTGGTTTGTATCCTACGTGACCAATGGGTTCGTGAACCATCCGCGCATCGCGATCAACTCGAGTGTCTCAGCCCAGGCGCGCGTTCTGACGAGTATAGCCTTATTGAATCATCCCCCTTAACAACATTAAAATTTTGTATATTATCGAAAGTTAATCACCCATTTAAGCCCACTTAGAGTGGTAGCAAACGTTATCGCAGGCTTCATTGCCATGACCTCTAACGCGTCGTGTTTAACAGACGATTGCCAGTGTCGCGGTCCATCTACTGGTGTACCTCCCAAAGCTGTGTAGGCGCGACATGGCAAAAAAGAACCAGCCAACACCTATAGCAGCTCCTACTCTGTCTAAGAATAGACAATCTTCGACTTCAACGGCTTCTCAACTTCAGTCTACCTCGGAACCAAAGGTGAAGAAACGGAAGACTAAGAAAGGTCAGAAGCCCTCTCTGAATTTAGAGGCAGAGAGCAGCTCAATCAATAGAGAGCAAGCACAGAGCAAGGCTTCATAACTGACTTTGAGACAGGAAATTCCAAAGTACCCCAACCTCCATCAACTCCCAAGATACCCAACAATACCAAAGCTTCTCAAAGTCCAATACAGAATGCGAAAGTAAGTCCGTCGCCTATTCAAAAAGGCAAAGGCATTGAGATACCGGAAACTCCGAAACAAACCAGTTCCAACTCACCAGCATCAACATCAAACAATGGAGCAACACTCGGGTCTTCGACACTTCGCACAACTCCTACCATTCTGTTAGGATCAAGTACTTCGGCAAGCACGAATGATCCTACGTTGGTGTCCGATCAAACGCCAAAAACGAAAACAAATTCTGCTCCATATATCGCGGCGAAGACTGTCCAACTGTCGATATATTTAGAATCCAGGTCTACCTTATCCAAGCAATAGCTGCACTGCTACCTCATGCCCTTTCCTTGCCGCCCACAACAGTGGTGTGGAACCTTCCTCATCCTTAGAATCTGGATTGACCCCATCCGTTGCGAGCAGCAGCTGCACCACCGCCTCCTGCCCCGAACTCGGTCTATGTGCCAGGCAATAATCAAAGTATGTTTCTTAGCTCGCTTTTGTATGCCCATACACCTTACTAATTCCACGCAGAAGAGCCCCTAATTATTGAAGATGATAGCGACGATGAAGCTGAGGCTGGAGTTGCCTCGAGCGATCTCCTTGCCAGCATCGAGGACCAAGACGCGAGCGTGAATGGCCTGGCCACTCAAGATACCGCCTTGGCCCCGAGCAGCCTATTTGGCCCGTCCACGCCTCGAGACTCGGAGTACCTCAGTGCCGGTAGTTTCTCTAAGGATGGACAACCGCCTATCTTTCGCAGAGCTGGACTCGACATTCCCTGTTCAGGTTCGACGACCTTCTCCAAATTGCTCTGAGCTAGCTGAGACTACGGGCCATGATCAAATTCACCAGGATTTGGAGAAGGCTATAGTCGACGAAATGAGGCCTTTTCCACTACGCAAGAGGGCTGGTGGATCGTGCGACCGTGGCAGCGTCTGCGATATCGAGGATGAACCGCGACAAACTTCAGAAGAAGCAGAAGGATCGCCGCCTTCGAGCGCAATTCACTCCCAATGCAATCCGCTAAACCAGGAAAGTCAAAATATTTCAGACGTTCGAGGTATTTCGATTGAAGAACGACGCATTGAAAGTCGCACCTCCAGATTCTCGCAACACCCATCATGGTCCAACCCGCAGCATATTTTCTAGAACAACCGCACTTCCAACACTGCTGATATGTTCCCAAAACTATCCCGTACCGCCACGCGACATCCTCTACAGTATTTGTTGTCGGGTATAAATAACTAGGAAGAAGTCTGTCTGTGCAGCTAGTAACGTCCAGGGTGCGCAAAATATCTTGATCCCGAAGATTACTCGCAATAAAGTGACTATCAGGTACTGCATGGGTATCGTGTTTGGCGGCAGCGTGATGTACATCCATTTTAAACTCAAAGAATACGCCAGACTATTACTGGCAGATACATGTCGTGCCTTATCGAGGGACACATAACAATATCGTCAATGCGTTAGGTATGAAGAAATGGTCGGATGAAGAGAGACGAGCTCTATTATTAACGCAGCAACGAGCTCGGAAGGAGCTGCTTACCGACAGATGCGGTGGAAGTTGATGAAACAACAGCAGCAGCGGCAGCACGCTGCACGAGCCCAGGCTCGCTCCCAAGTGGCTGCGTATCACCAGCCACGACTTTATAATGATAGGATGCTATGTATGCAGCAGGCTCAGGCTTCGTTTCGGTGCAACTGGGGATGACGGTCCTAGTCATGTAGGTGCAATTGTCATCAACATCATAACACCGTTGAAGGGATACATGTTCATAGCTACAGTTTCACAGTAGAGGATCACAATCAAACCTTGTTATAGTTCTTTGCAACAAATGTATGGAAGCTTATGGCACGTTCACAATTGTAAGCGAAAAACATGCTAGTTTATAGGCCCTGATTATTTTCAGAATACTTTCCCAACAACTAGTGCATTAAATACTAGACTCTCGAAGGTTTCCTGTTCAACGACGGCGCCAAATCTACATCCAAGTTAATTTCGTAGCAAACTGCCTGCCTGTGTGTTGTTTCGCCGGAAAAAAATGGGTGGGCGGGCAAGAGCGGGGTAGAATCAGCTTACCCATGGCATTTCACTTGCTTGAGCAACTTCCTTGTCAGTGACCGGAGTCGCTCCATTTCGAGACCTTCAAATCTTGGGTGCCGCCGTATATAGTTCCACGCTTGCACAGGTGTTACCTCGCTGTCCAATTCCAAGGTCTGGGATAGGTTCAAGAGTTTTTCTAGCCCGGCATTAGGAGCCTCCCATGGCGTGGTCGTGCAGATTTGGGACCCGGACTCTACATTAGGAGCTCGAAAAAGCAGCGGAGCAGAGGCTGTGAGGACATGCCCGCTGGAGGCGTCCGGTTCCTTGAGATTACCTTGAATGTGTTCAAGGCACGGGCTTTCAAGTCTACGGGCCGAAGACGTTAGATATCCATAGTGACCGATGATCTCGTTCCGAAGAAGACGACGGACGAACTCACGTTAATACGAATTCCACCCCAATATTCTGCATGTCAGCTTCGGTTGTACTCTCGGGGCTTGATCCTGATACTGCCGATTCGTAGGCCCCGGGGGATAACATCTCTACAGAGGTAGCTAAATATTTGATTAGCGGGCGACAATGGACAACACCATGTGCCTGTGACTTACGCGATTGGAATCTGCCACTGCTGGCACCTGATACCTGGCTAGTTTCGCGCCGAAATGTACGTCTTTGGCTGCTTGTAGGCGGACTTAGTGACAGGTTAAAGTCCTCATTAGGATGGCTCAGGTCCGCAGCGGCACAGTTTACGTGTATTTGGGGTCCCTTGCCATTTTTCCGGATGCTCACCACGGAATTAGAGGGAGACACTGTGGTTTCATAAACCGTTGACCTAAGAACAGCTAGTGGCAATGGAACCCCAAGATCTGTAAGAAGCCTCCTAAGTTGGCCGATCTCCGCGTGTAGTTCACTTGTCTCCTGGAGTAAATTGTTACGGCACCCCTGCACAACCGCAGAGATTAGACATATTGTATAATCTCAGGACTAAGGTTACAGCAGCAGAATACAGGGGTTAGAATCATAGGTAGCTTAGTTATTGTCGGCACCTTCTGGGAAAGGTACCTTCCTAGGAAGGCACCTCGCCAGGAGAAGGTGCCTGCTGGGAAAGGCACCCCTGCGTACGGAGGTGCCTCCGCAAGAAGGCACCATTGGATAAAGGTACCTGAAATAAGCGTGGCACCTCTTATAGGACACACGCACGATTGGAATAGTAGGAATAGTGAGAATAGTCAGAGAGTCTGCTATTCCAACTATTCCCTTTGGCACGACGCCACTATATAAGTAGATAGCTATTTCTTAGATAAGAGCTTCGTGCTCAACTCAATATAGTATTTTGTTATATACTGTAACGTGTTTTACGAAAGCCTTTGTGTCTGATCCCCTGCCTCCTCTGTTAAGTAAACCAACGCAACGAAACCTCTGTGAGTCTTATAAGTTTAAGACCCAGCGTTACATAAATTTGCTTCGTTCGTCTGGAGCTGTAGAACCTCTGTTTCGAGCGACTTTATATAGATCTCTTTGCGCTCGCGATGTGTCCTACGGTTGATGGGATTTCAGCTCTACTGAACCACACAAACTGATAATAACAGGGGACATACCGTTGAGCCTTCCGAACCTGCTCTCTGCGCTTCTGGGAAGTTCCTTGCTTGTCATTTGCCGACGACTCTGGTGACTCTCCAGCATCTAATGGGAAATCTTCAGTATGGGACGCCACTACAGCCTTTGGTCACGAAGCAAGGAGATAATTGAATTTATATCTAAGAAACATGTTGACATTGAAATTAAGGGCAAATAAGAATTGAAGCATATTCGCAACATAATAGCACCCAAGAATCTCGCCAATGAAACGAGAAGGAGGACACAGTAACATATCCGCAACGACTAACTGAAAGACAACTTTCATTGCAGCTCTGTCTATCACAACAAGTAGTATGGAAGTTAACAGCATACCATTAGGATGTCGAAAAGCTCGAAACCCAAACTTCTTCATTTCCAAATTAGATCACGCCTAACAGCTCAAACGTAAATGTATAATTATTCGCTCCTTCCCTAGTATGAGTTGTTACGGAGTGGCATTGGGATTACCTGTGTCAGACAGACAATTTAAGTATCTTAAGCCCGCGCGATTATGTAAGCATGTTGGAGTGCCTTCGAAATAAGCTGAAAAGCTTAGAGAGAAGGTTCTTCGACAAGAAAGAGAGGGGGCGGCCTTCGGCCATTCTTCGATCCGCCCTTGGCGCTTTTCCGAACATGGTTCGTGTGGTCTCTTACAAATCGGTGGAAGTATAATCCGTATTTAATCCATATTGTTTCTTCCAGTTCGCTGTAAATATAATCCGTCCCGCACTTGAAGTCGTGTTTCACTGGTAGATCCGGTTCTCCTTTGCGCATTGTTCTCACGTGTTTTGGATATGCTTTTTTACACGGACAGCTGTTTGGGCCGGGTAACCCCCTTCTCTTGGCCCCTGAAACTATGTCGATTTCATCCACTCAATACTCACAAACCGCTCGTTCTAACGTTTCTTAATTAAATTCCAATACTCAAATGCCTTCGAAATAAGCTGAAAAGCTTAGAGAGAAGGTTCTTCGACAAGAAAGAGAGGGGGCGGCCTTCGGCCATTCTTCGATCCGCCCTTGGCGCTTTTCCGAACATGGTTCGCGTGGTCTCTTACAAATCGGTGGAAGGATAATCCGTATTTAATCCATATTGTTTCTTCTAGTTCGCTGTAAATATGATCCGTCCCGCACTTGAAGTCGTGTTTCACTGGTAGATCCGGTTCTCTTTGGCGCATTGTTCTCACGTGTTTTGGTTATGCTTTTTTACACGGACAGCTGTTTGGGCCGGGTAACCACCTTCTCTTGGCCCCTGAAACTATGTCCATTTCATCCACTCAATACTCACAAACAGCTCCTTCTAACGTTTCTTAATTGAATTCCAATACTCAAATACTCTAATGTATTTCGAAGGCTTCGTGTGAGCCGGAGGCGAGCACCCACGTAACTTAATTTGCCTTCGAAATGAGCTGAAAAGCTCAGAGAGAAGGTTCTTCGAAGAGAGAGAGAGCGCGGCGGGTTCGGCATTTTGTTAACCCGTTTTGGGTCGGAAAGTTAACCCGCTCCGGGTTACATCAGCATTTCGGTTGTTCCAGACTCTCACGTGTGCGTGCTTATACTTTCTTTTTCTACAGGTGGTGCTCCTGCTTGGTGCCAGCCGTTGAATTGTTCCAGACGCTCGCGTGTCACGTGGTCTTATTCTACAGGTAGTGTTTCTGCTTGGTACCAGCTTCGTCTGAGCCCTCCACATCGTCTACGAACTCCTGACAAGTTTCGTTTCAGATGTTAGTATCCTAGCTGTTCAGCTTCTTAAACGCCTGCGATTCCTCTTGCTATGACTTTTCGCTTTAGTTGTTTCTCATGTTGTTACTACTAGTAGTAGTTCTGGCAAGTGGACCTCGATCAATGTCCAGCTTGGGAGGGTGAAGTCCTTGTCAGGGGTCTGGTTAAGAGAACCAGTTACACTCGGCGACATATCATTTACCCCTCATCCAGATCTGCGCGCTGAACTGTCTCGACTTGAAGCTTTAGAACAGCAAAATTCAGTTTGTGGGGGAGTTCTCGTGATGATGCTTAATTCCAATTCAACCCTAGCGCGGTCGCTTAGCAAATGTCGAGCCTAGTTCAAAGCCCCTTTTCCAATACCATTTCGAAGGCTTCGTGTGAGCCGCAGGCTGACACCCATGTACAGTAGACTGTCACGGGGTTCAGGGGATGATCCTACTTTAGCTGGTGTGCCCCCCAGGACCTAGAGGTGCAGCGGTGAATAGTAGTTCCGGATGTACCACGTGATCGACTCTAGGGACTCGAGTCACGACCCCACAATATATATAGGAGCTTCCTGCTCAGCTCAATACAGTACTTCACTTCATACATACTAGTAACGTGCAATATCTGAGATAGACTTTGTGTCTGATCCCCTGTCTTAACACCCACCAACACAAGTTAAACCTTCACGATAGGTCGTATACCCGTCCGCGTTACGATCGTCTCCAGTAAGGAGTAGTCAAACTACTGATGTACCATGCATGACCTACGTTGACGGCGACAAATATCAAGTCCATCTTTTCTGCACAGGCAACGAGACCGATAAGTCCGGCCACAAAGTCCCAACCGTACTCTTTGAAGCCAGCGAACGCCCATTTTGATTGTCCCTGCAGGCTTTCTCCGACAACGCCATTTCCAATCGCACCATAGCCCGCTACTGCTACGCCGACCGTCCAGGCTTCGGATGGTCCGACAACGCGCCTTCGCCATTTTCGGCCGGCATGGCAGCTGATGTGCTCTCCGAAGCACCCGCCCGCGCTGGCGAGACTGGGCCATGGATTCTAGCCAGTGCAGGCGTGGGAAGTGTCTACTCCCGTGTCTTCTCCGCCCGGCACGGTAAAGATGTTACGGGGCTCTTGCTTATCGATCCTCTTCAGTGATTGTAGTGGGACTCTCGGATCAGGACCTAGTTCGTATTGCAGCAGAGCCGCCGCAGGGAATCTCCCGTTAGAAAACCAGCCTGTCGGACAACCCCAAGTAGAGTACCAACCCCCTGTCCCCCAGGGGTACGACTTTCTCGTCAAAGGAGAGGAGAAAGTATTTTCCGAGGCGGATTTCCCTACCACAGTTTTACATCGCCGGAGAACGCCCGTGGCGGGGCGGCGAGCGAAGGAAGGGGGCCTGGGAGATGGGACTTGGCAGCAAGGCAATATTCCCTCTGGACTGGAAATGATTGGCCCTCCCCTGGCTCCATCAGTCGCGTGTGTCAGGGCCCGCGCTGCGGGGAATTCTAGGCTGAAAGTGTTGATAACTGGCGACTAAAGGCGTTTTGGTGCAGGCTTGCAGAATGCTGTATTCTCTAACGAATAGTGTTGCCGGATTTGGATGCGCTACTCCCCCCATCTACCGTGCTCTTCGTCTCCCAAACGTCTCCATCCCCCTTTTCCCCCCACCACTCTTTCTACAGATCCACTCTTGATGGCTCTGGCTGCGGCTAGTCACGCTTTACCCCCAGCTCTGATCTGAAGCCTCCAAACAATCCCGCCACAAAACTCAAGTCCCAAGGAACTGAGCTATACCCCGGACCTGCTTCTTATAATACAGCGAGATCCCCATTTATTTCCGTGCCCGCCCCAACCAAGAAAATCCGTGAGACGTCTGATGCCAACCTCACCCACCAGTCTCGCATCGCATCTCATACCATCGTCGCCGCTTCACATCTAGAATGGAACTCATGGAGCTGGTTGAGAATGAACCCGCTGTTCGACCCTTCAAGTGCGAATGGCTGTCATGCCAAAAGGTCAGTCGCCGTTTGTGCCGACTTGCACGATGCCCTCAGTTCCCCCCGGTGCTGGTTGAAGAGACGGCATACTAATGGCATGCAAACAGAACTTCAACAAGAAGTCCGACTTGCAGAGACACTTTAGAATCCACACCAACGAACGCCCATACTCGTGCCTGACGCCCGGCTGCAACAAGAGCTTCCTCCAGAGGAGCGCCCTCACAGTCCATATCCGCACACACACAGGCGAGAAGCCACACCAATGTCAACAGTTGGGATGCGGCAAACGGTTCTCAGACGTGAGTGGCTCCCCCAGGGACATTCTTACTACATCTTGCCCGTCGTTCTAACCTGCGCTAGTCATCGAGTCTTGCTCGCCATCGCCGTATTCACACAGGCAAACGGCCGTATAAATGCTCCCATGAGGGGTGCTTGAAGAGGTATTCCCCCAGCACATTTGCATGCTATTTTCTCAACTAATTCTTTCCAGCTTCTGCCGCAAGACCACAATGGTGAAGCACCAGCGTCGATCGCACCAACGTGGAGGAGGCGTAAACTCGTCCGAGCTGGAAGATGGCGATACTTCAGATTCTGATATGGGAGAGTCGCCAACCACCCCCCAACTCGTGACTCAGGCACATTGGCCGCAGGCCCTCAACACAGTCATCACCCACAACGTCGTCCAGAGCCACCGAGTCTTCCAAAGGCCCCAATCCTTTGCTGACTTCGGCCACCACAACACCCAACCCTACGTGACCTCCGAAGTCTACCCCACCCGCCACAGCCTCTCCGAGAGCCCCCAACACTACCAGCCCCGCTCCCTCTCCCGCCAGGACCAGCGCCACCACCAAGAAATAATCCAGCAGCGACAACCCACCATCCGCCAACAACACCCCTACTTCATCTCCGAACAAAACAACCCCGGCGTCGCCACCATGAACACCAATCCCAACCTCCACATCCAGACCTACATCGCCCGCCCCATGCCTGACCGCCAAATCCCATACACCTCCCAACCCCTCCCCGCCTCCGTCGATGCAAGTCCAGACACCTACTCCGCTCTCTCTGCGCGCACCCCTCCCCCTCCAGAACTCTACTACGCCCACCAGCAGCAGCCGCTCCAGAAATTCGACCACCCAGCGCAAGTCCACCAACGCTCGCCCATCGAACAACAACGAGTCCCCGTTGTCCAGTACCAGCAACAACAACAACAGCAACAAGCCATCCCCAACCCGACACAGCAGCAGTTCCAGACGCCACAGGGGCAGTGGTACGCGCAGGCGCCGTTTCAGGAGCTTGTTGAGGTGATTAGTGCCATCAACACGTATACGAGTGCCGGGTTGTATGATCCGTGGCAGGTGAAGATGGAGGCGTTTGAGGATCCGACGATGCAGTTGCCAGTGCGAGGTGTGAGAATCTCTGATGAGATCAGTATTATCTAAAGGTGGCCGACAGAACTGTGCCGATGAATAAGATTTACACATACACACGCACTCTCTCTCTCGCAGAGGTGGATTACATAGCACCGCCTGGCGCCTCTCCCCCAACGTCGAAGAAGATGAAGACGATGAATATAACAAAAATAAAAGTCTATACACCAACTCATTCACCTTACATACTACGACTGCACAAAAACTCCGATTATTATATTGATGACCTCGCACGAGACCCCGACTACCGACTCTTATTACGTTTTCCTAATGAAAGGGCTGCATATATCCCATAACCACCAGAAAGCGCGCCTTTCAAGGCTCTCTCACAACATAGTTTCGGCTCTTCCTCCTCCTTACTTCTATTTTTTGGGCTTCACCGGCGCATTTGTTTTGCTACTGGATTAATGCCCTGTCTCTTATTTATCAGCGTATGATAGCGCGCGCGCTCGCGATCCTTTTAGGGACCTTGCTGATGACGGCCTGGATGGATGGATGGGTTTTTTGTTTCCAGTTCTTGATTTTTTCGTGGCCTTTTATGACCGGTGGGAAGGTGGGAATGGGAAAATTGGGTTTGGGGAGATTGGTGTATTAATTGGGTGGGAAGGTCGGAGCGGAGGTGGAAGGGGTGTTTGGCATGTATGTACTAACGAAATACCCTGAAAGCACGTCGTTTCTTTTATTTTCTATTTATTACTCTATTATGCCGTCCATCTCGTGATCCGCCCTCAAATTAAGCTACCCTTGTCTTACTAGGCCCCCCAAAAAATCATCACGAGTTGCAACATGCAGCCTACGGTAGTTGAGGCTGTCGCGGCGTGCGATATGCCTGCCCTGGAGCATCTAGAGCTCTGGGATGGCGAGATCTTTGTTGACTCCCGGGACCAGGATGACACTACCGCGTTCGACATACTGCTGAACACGACTACGCTGCCCCAGCTACGCCATCTTGGGCTACGAGGCTTTACATTTGCCGACGACATGGTTTCGCAGCTGGCTGAGGGGCGACTGCTGCGCCAGCTCACTACCTTGGACGTGTCTAGAAGTATGCTTACTAACGTCGGCGGGCAAACTCTGTTGGACGCCCCCAGCTTCAACAATCTCACTTAGCTCGACTTGCGTCAACACTGTATGTCGTCCCTGATGGCTGACCGGGTTCGCGAAACCTTGAGCGCGGCGGGTGTGCTTGTTCTTACCTAACGATGATGGTATGCGCCATCTGTAGCGAGCAGCAGCTGCACCACCATGAGCACCTTGACATTGGGTGAGACTGAATGCGCCAGTGTTCAAGCCACTAGCTAACCCCTCAAAAGCCACCACATGTTAACGCTGCTGCTCGACGGCAAACTCTTCCTCGCACCGATCTCCCCAAACCCTCAAAAGGTCATCGACGTGGGCACTGGTACTGGAATCTGGGCTATGTAAAGCTCCCTCTGCCCTCAGCTCCTGCCCTTTCGCCACTCCCGTGTGACTCCAATGTGCTAATTGGATGGCTCCTAGCGAATTTGCCGATGCCTATCCTTCCGCTATGGTGATTGGTACAGACCTCTCTCCCATTTAACCGTGTTTCATCCCGCCGAACCTGAAGTTCGAACTCGATGATGCTCAACTGGAATGGACATACGGAGAAAACAGTTTCCATTTTGTACACATCCGCTGCCTGATGGGAGGCATCATTGATTGGGCAAAGCTCTACACTGAAGTCTTCCGGTATGTAATATTCAGTCTTCCATCTGAGGCACCAGCATTAGGTACTTCGGTCCATTGCAGCTGACGTTGTTCTCCGAAGACACACCAAACCGGGTGGCTACATCGAATCCCTCGAAATGGATATACAATTCTCATCAGACGATGGTAGCGTCAAGTCTGGCAATACAATGTATGAGTGGTCAACCCTTTTAATCAACGCCGGCGAAACAATGCAGCGGACTTTCAAGATTCCCAAAATGTCCAAACGTCTCATTGAGGCTGCAGGCTTCGTCGATGTGGTAGAGACGAAATACAAGGTCCCTGTGGGTGGATGGATGGGGGTCAAGAAGTGGAAGGAGATGGGCAGGTGGAATCTATTATATCTGTCTGAGGGGCTAGAGGGAATGGCTCTGTACATGTTGATGAAAGTCCTAAATGTTAGCTACTCTGTCCTTATTACATCCTTCGCCAATATGGGGAGCCTCCCATGGTTTCAGGACCATGACTATACAACAAGAAGACATGCTAACGGGAACCAGTGGGAGTACACCGAAGTCCAGGCACTTTTAGGCCGGATGCGTTCGGCCCTGATGGACGAGAATAATCACGGTTATTACGAGATGTTAGCACATTATTTCCCTCTCCGCTCCCTCTCCCCTGCCTCACGCATATACTGAAAAAACTCTATTATAGACACGTAGTATACGGGCGCAAGCCATAGTCATTCATGAAGAAGGGTAAAGTCCTCATAGGGTAGGGTCAGGGGGGCGCTATGACAATAGCAGAGCTGGGACGCTTGGGTCAGCCATCTTTCCGCAACCGCAAGATAAGAGGCACTCATCAAGCCCTCCGAGGATGGTAGGCAGGCTGATTTAGGCGTCAAGGGTTTGTGCTGTGCGCGGCTTCTCGCGGGGGAGCTTCAGGGAATGAGGGAAATGAATAGATGGGCTCAGCAGGGCATGCCGGGCTAGTTCGGACGTCTCGGTCCAGGATATGTATGACCGCGCTGCAGACATACATACAGGCAGACGAACATACGTTTACGTAAATACAGACAACACAGAATTCCCCCTTTCATTCCAGTTCCCGTCCCATACCCGTCCCCGTTCTTGAGCGCGAGCTCACGCTCCGCTGGTCCGTCTGAAAACAGACAATGCCACTTTCCCGAGGCCCTCTCCAACGACAGACCCGCTTGAGTGCTCGCTTCCCATGTGATACCGGACTTGGCTCCTTTCCACAGACCCAATTACATATCTGGCATCGCATCTGGTCAACTTGGCCATGAGGAGTTATTATCTTAGCGTTGAGATCAGATAATTGTTGCTCGACGTGATCAATATTCTGCGTAAAGAGATGTGGAAGAGGGCGCTCCCATGCTAACTTCATGTACCAGATTGTCTTCGATACTGGCGAGACTGATCGAAGGAGCTTGCGTAAGCGCCGAGTTCGCGGCGAGCCTCCGCAGGTAGCTGAACCTGCCCAGAGGTTGACATCTTCTGCTGCCTGAAATCATAGGCAGGGGAAAGGTAGAAATTGTTTCCTGATCGTGTAGACCACGATATCGGGACCTGACGAGAAGCAGGTGAGCTCGCCTTGCACCCAGATATGCTTCTCACATATTCGGCGCGACGACAGCCTTCTCCACAGTAGGCTTTGCCATCTGTCTGCCTGTCACAACCGAGGCAGACGTCTTGTGACCAATTTGTTTCTGAGAAACAGCTGCGTTGAGTGATTTCGACAAAGGGCGAGGAAAGGGATTGTTTGATCGAATCGACAGTCGCGGAAGGGCCTTCTAAAGTAGAAGTTGTTGTTAGGTAGTAAAGTACGGTTTCGTTAGGAAGCCTACGTACTGGCGTGGCATGAGTAGCAAACGAGGAGATGTTGGTATGGATTATACTCTGCGACTTCAAATGATGTTGCCGTGATGAGATGGTGCCAAACTATTATGACGACCCCAAGGATGACATAATCCATACATCGTAGATTGACCTCACGGGTGTGTGGGGCTCAGATTTGTGGGTAGGGGACAAACGCATGTGTGTGGCCCACCAACCAAGCCCCATCCTCTGACCGACCCGCTCTAGTACGCCCCACCCTAACAACAACTAACCATATTCATCTCCTCCGTCAACATTTCCATCGCATATTACGATGTCTCATCCCCAAATTCCATACCTATTACCCTTCTCTCCCCTAATACCCCGGATAAATATCCACCCACACCACCGGGTTCCCCCAAGATAGCCAGAACAGTCCAACCTATGTTGTTCACCTTCCCGGATTGATTCAAAAGTAGCACCATACAAAACATAACTGACGCCACCGATAACAACAACCTCACCAACCAAGAACCCAGCCCGCTCGATAGACCTTCCGTCTAACCTCTAACACCTACCGACACCGATACTGGCGCAAACTGATGACCTCCGCCGCTGAGCGAACAGCAGCCTTGACAGAGGCACACAATAGAGTCATCTTCCTCTCGGCATACCCTGGACGTGTTGGCAACACATAGCGCTACTTCATGACTGAGTTGGCGGAAATCTTCGATGAGCTCGATCTTGCCCAGTATCTTGATAACTTCCTAGAACAAGGTTTCGACACCTGGGAAACTGTCCTTGATATAACGGAGCCGGACTTGTACGTGCTGGGCCACTAATTCTCGCCTCATGCTTTGGGCTGGATGCTAACGTGGCGCAGCGACGTTTTGGGCGTCAAACTTGGCCCTCGAAGGGTTCGACAGAGGTCCCTTCAATTTGAAGAATCCAAACTGACTTGTGCGGAAGAAACTCCAAAGGAAGATCGCAGCGACAAGAGGAATTAGACATGGCCAGGCATTGGCGTCACCGAAACGAAGCTCGTCCGGTCTAGATGATAAACTGCTGGAGAAGGGCAAAGGAGTAACAACATCAAGGTCAGACGGCAAGGATGGAAGATCCTCGATGCAGCCAAGCAAGAAACGAAAATATAGGAGACATCCCAGACCAGATGAAAATGCCCCCGCAAGGCCGCGCTCCGCATATGTCATATTCTCCAACAGTTAGGTGGCCTGTACTTCACTGTAACTTTTTGGCTCTAACACCCACGATAGAGATGCGAGAAGATCTAATGGGCAAATCGCTATCGTTTACAGAAATCGCAAAGTTGGTAGGCAAGAAATGGCAGTACCTCACGCCGAGCGAGAAGGAGACTTACGAACAACAAGGCTTGGCTGCGAAGGAGAAGTTCATGATTGAGTTAGTGGAATACAGAAAGACGAAGAGTTATAAGACCTACTCGGAGTATCTACTGGACTTCAAAGATAAACAGCTTCATACAAAGGACACCAGCCAGGAATGTATGGTCTAACCCATGATGCCCTTGAAGTCTTCTGGAATCTAACGATCATAGCACCTAATGAGACTTCCAAACTGACGAAACTCCAAAATACACCCAGCGCAACCAGCACTGGCACAGTGAAATGCAGTACCACATCCAGTTTAAGCCATGAGGTCTCATCTGATATGAGTACACCAGGCCTATCCCTTGACTCAATACTGGGGCCCTGGTTTTCAAGCGAGCATGTGACGCAGACAGCGATGCAGACAGTGGTAGTACCAAGCACCCTAACCCAGGCATCTGCAGGCGGTCCCAATACTACATTAACCGGATATTGTGACACAGTTATTAGAGCGAATCCTCAGACGCTCGCGGGGAGGAATCACGCAAGGCCTACGGATATTCCAATTCTAGAGTACAGCGAGAAAAACGAGAGGAATGCGAGTCAGCCCAGGATCTTGAATGGCCCAGTTACGTCCGTTGGCTTTGTACAGACATTTCACAACCAACGGAGGTCCCTCGACGCCTTCAGTCCCCCGTCGCTGACATCTAAGTCGACTACCTCCACCCTGCAGTCCACTCTGTCAGCAGGAGGCAGAGATTCTCAGTCTCAACAAAGTACAGCGAAGCAATCATGTGATAGATCGTCCCTATCCAAAATATTGGACATACATAATGATTCTCGAGGCATAAAAATAAACAATATCTCCCCGAACTTTTCTGACGCCGATGCAAGCGGAGCCCTAGAATTCCACAAGGCTTACCCACGTCTCACAGACGTCCTCTCAATGGACTACTCAATAAGCAAACCAAGCCAACAGAGCGGTTACTTCTCTTCACCCCAAGCTGCACATTCATACCAGCCAGCTTCGTTACAGCAACACAATACACCCACAATGGATGACGATTGCACATCCCTCGATCCCATCAGCGCGCTCCTGATAGCTGGCGAAATCTCCAGCAGCCAAGGGCGGCTCAGTTACTCGCAACACCACCAACAGAGCAGATGTATCTGCGGGCCCTGCAAGGATACGAAAAGCCTCTCGGATTAGAATAGGGAATCGCGGCCGAGACAATTGTTGAAGTAGGCACGGAGATTTAGGGTTGGTCGAGAGTTCATGCTCGCGAGAAAGGGGAGCGTATGTTCTGATCTGTCTCGTCGAAGCGAGAGAGTTCTGGGGGTCAGTCTCGTGACTCTTTTCGAAATATAGTTTCCAATAGCTGATTAAATAACCAGCTATTACTAGGCGCCTCTAGAAATGCGCTCCAAGAAATTAGAACATTCCGGCAGCAAGAATGTGATGTTTCCAGTTTATCGAGAAAGGCATAGCTCCTCCCAGAGATGCTGTCATGGGCGAACCGAAGGGTTCGTGACGCAAGAGAGGCTTCGGCAATGAGGATACAAACAAAAGCGTGACGTAGAGGGCGAATGGCTCCAAGATGTGCTTAGCAGTCAATCCAGAGAGAAGCGGTTAGATAGCCTGGATTGAGAGCCATCGTTAGATACCAATTAATCGCCAGGCGCTGATGAAAATGTCGACTGGTGTGATCCAGCCAACAAAGCATCTGCTTAAGACCATCAGACGAAGCCGAGAAAAGATGTCACGCTGATGAAGAACCCGACAAACGATATGGACACAATCACCATCGAGATACTGCAATCACACTTAGCAAGTCATTCTACGTTCTCTACAAATAGAGCACCAACATAGGCACTAACGACTTCTATTGTACCGAGAGCGCCAACATATAGGCACAAACGACTTCTATATTGTGCCGACCCTCCATCGACTCCGTCCTGCGTCCCAGTGAACCACTCAGGCTTCACCACCATACAAGAGAATCAATTTAACAGCTTCGATCATCATGACAACGCATCTCAAAATTGTACATCAGTAGAAATTTCATTCGAATGCCACGGTGGAATGAGTATGGTGGAAAACAGACGAATCATCACAATTATTGCCGTCCATCTGCCTCTGTGTACCAGTAGCCAACACTTCCTTGCTGGTGCCGACCAAAATTTATGATATTCAGGAGCTATTAAGTATAGTAAACCTAGTCACCCAACGGATACGCGTCGAGAATCTGTCCATAGTACAGCTCACTGTCCTTCGAAGCTAAGAACACGAACCTCGGTGCCAGCTCGCTAGGTTCAACACCAGTTGACTTACCAGAGCCCTCTATCTGTTCCGCAGGCAGCGAGACAGGCCGCAACGACGTATGCGCCAGATCAGGTGCCACGGCATTGACGCGAATATTTTTAGCCTTGAGATTCTTGCCAAGTGATCTAGTGAAAGACGCAATAGCCCTTCTAGTGGAAACAAAATCAACCATCTTCGAGGTATCGTGGAAGGCAACGGTCGAAATGGTGTTAATGATACTGTAGCTGTCAGCATAGCCAGGACATGGTATCATGATACCTACGAGGAACCCTTCTTCATATACGGTAGGGCATATTTAGTCACAGCAACCATCTGGAGGACATTGCGGCGGAACATACTTTCGACTTTGTCCCGGTCAGTTTGGGCGAAGTCGTTGCACAACAGCTGCCTGGACGCGCCGTTGACGAGGACGTCGATGCGGGCGTATCTGCTCGGATATCAACCACCAAATCTGAGGGTAAAATAGTCATTTTACTTACTCCCTTACATGCTAGTCAATTGCGTCTTTGCACATTGCAGTATCCGTCAAATTACTAGGGACTAATAAGCATTTCCTTCCTTCCTTGGCCACTGCCGCCTTAGTGTTCTCGGCACTTTGCATTTCCTCCGGCAGAAACACAATTGTGATATCGGCTCCCTCACGAGCAAAGAGAATAGCTATTGCCCTGCCAATTCCAGAGCTTTACTCAACATTAACCAATATACTCGTAAGATCCGCGATGAATGGCAGTACGTACTCTCCATCAATTATGAGGGCCGTTTTATCCTTCAGTTTCCCAGCCGGAACATGTTCAACAAAGCCCTCGCGAGCTTCAAGGGATGTAGACTCGCTCGTTAACTTCAAGAACCTATCTGATCTAAACAGGCTTGTCAGTTCCACACAATACCACTTTCCGAGCCCTCCCAAGGACACATGGTCAAGAATATTAAGACTAACCCAATAAGGCGTTGCGCCTGTTTCTCTTGAGCAGGCTGAAATTGCACGCCACTGCCTCCCTTTGTTGACATTTGGATTGTATTGCGCCTACTAGCGTGGAGATAATATGTGGCAGTGTATCGTTACAAATGCGAGAAGCAGGACAAACGCAGGTGCAGGAGTTTTTTTTTCTCGCAGTTTTGAGAACCATCTTTGTTGACCGAGATTGACGTAGTGAAGGTTCAACTTCGCAGATGAGGAAGCCTTTTATACCATAATATATCTCAACTCTCAACACAATGTTCCCAACACATATTCCACATCCTCATTTTAGCTCAAGCCGATCTCTGTTGTCATTGCATTTGCTCCCCATGTCTTAGCGTACGCCGACACGATGAGTTCATGCCTCGTTTTTAAGGCCAGAATTCTCAGCAAGCTTGTGGCTACGGATCGATCGTAGTGGTACTCCGTAGTGGGGCCGTTAGAACTCTATTGGGTGGATCCGTAATGTGCGGCAGCTCAACTTAGCGCGATTTTCAGCGAGTGACACCAGCAGAGGAGAGTAGCTCCACGGCAATGGATCATAAAGTCAAGTGGTGGATCGTACAGGGATCTGTGACCTGTTCGTCAGTTAGCTTTTCTTTTTCCTCATATGACAGGTCAGGAGGCAATGGCCGGGCCGAAGCATCTTGATACTCAGACAAGCGCGACTTGTCACAAATGCAACATGAGTTCGGTGCCTTTTTATTGGTTGCCGGGAACACCACTTTTAGGAGAACGTACCCAAAGCCTCGATGCTTGTTGTCTACGATAGTTGAGGCATTCTCATGATGCGGGCTCCTGAAACTTTTCCGGAGACTGAATCAATATCACCGGTCATGACCGGATTCTTGCCTCTAGAATTGGCAGCATCCCGGTGCTACTGCCGTCTGCGTGAATACCGTGACGATCTATTTTCCGGAATGAGGGGGCTGTGCAATTATGGTTTTGACCCGAGACACTCTGTCCTGTCCAGGATTACGAGAAGCTGGTCCCGCCTACTTGAAGCTGGTTAACCCGGGGAACTACTGGGCTCAGTCCGAGACAAGGGGCAAGAAAGCAGTTGAATGGGCGGGGAATCGAATACCCCCAGCTAGAGGCCGCCTTCATACCGAACAGACTTATTTACAGATTGCTATTGCGTACAAAGATTTCTTCTGCGTACGCCTCCTTAACTATATGTTGTCATATCTTAAATATGAGCCAGCCCTTAATCAGCCTTAGGATGGCCGAAGGTCCTCTACACAAGGGTAACTGCCTCGACTGTTCCTCAAGGGCTCGTTCCTTTACTTCAGACGAAGATAGAGAACTTGACGATCGTGGGAGAGACATTCGTTCTTACAGAGCAAGGAATTTTCAGCAAAGGGAGAAAGATTAGTCACCAGAAGTTATGGCGCTACACCAGCCTCTCTCTGGGATACCGTGCATGAGAACGGCAACCACGGTTCGGTCGCGACTTCATATCACAACAGTATCCAGACGAGCGTGGGAAGACAACCCGCTCGAAAACGGACCGACAAGAAACGTTGATTACCTGTCATATAAGTGGGAAGAAGAAGATATCTGGACTTCTTGGCGATATGTCGTTGCCAAGAATGATTTCAGAGATAAAATCAGATTGGAAAATGCATCATGGAGATCGTGGGCTAAATTAAAATATCGCCTTCCGACCGTTTCCCCGGTGACCATTGATTGGTTAGTTGCGCCACTGTCCTCCCTTGTTGGCATTTCATCTACCTTTTGATCTGACCGAGAGTAGGTCCAAAGACAGCGACGTGACGTGGTTGTATGGCCCGTTACAGATATGTAGCAAACGACCTTGGCCTTGGGCATCTGACTCATCTCCGCCGTGCGATCTTTCGAGATCGAACTTTGCTCTAGACAAAAAGAGCATCCTCAAAAGGAAGTCTACCTCCAAAGCCATCTCACAGCGATCCCTTCTAGAGCGCACGCTCCTGAAGAATGCCGCTGCTATTGTGTAGGCCCAAGAAGATAACAATACGCAAAGCCGCACTCGTGAGAGGTCGATGTCGGAATCGATCCTCCCTCGAACTCTCCCAGGGAAGTATGTGTTTAGCTCTAGCAGCTCGACGCCTAAGAACACACCTATGGGTACGCCATCGTCTAGGCCGCAGTCTCCCCAGGGCAGGTGTCGTATACACTTCAATAACGAAGTCCAGCATTGTTACGAGCCGAAGTATAGTGAAGATAGGAGAGGTGACAAACACCAGCTTTTTGACAGCGATGAATCTTCAGACGATTGGTTTGTAATGAAGATGCGCAAGGGCGACAATAGCAATCAGTGTACTGAAAGTGACGGTTTGAGGAGGGAGAACAAGACTATAACGCCGCTGCCAACTACACCGAAATATCAAGGCAATACTCCCGAGATCTCTGAGAAGGGGTTCCTTGCTACTTACGACTATGCAACGGACCAGACTGGCACATGGATTGGGATACTGATCTGGATTGTGGCTGGTTACTCCTTCCTTGGGTGGCAGTGTTGGTGATCAGAGGGCGGTAGTTGTCTGTGTTTGAGGGCATACTGTGTATGTTCATAGCGTTAGGTTACCGCATCACCTCTGACGGCAGCCGTATAGTCATATCATAAAATCTAGTTGCCAATAAGTTTTCGAGCCTTCCCGCAGAAATGAAGTTTCACGTGGGATTACAATTGTTGTCGCAATGAAGCACAGCTACCTTATGGTACCCGATCATGTTTATTAATGGGGTACTCCCCATCGCTATTCCAATTATATATGGCGCTTCATCCTGCCAAATAATAAGACGGCAAATCAATACGTTTTCTTTCATCCGGGAAATATGACTTCAGTGAGAGCCATTTTCATCAGTCCAGCAAATTTCTAATTGTGTCATCTCGCGTGTATCATTGAGTTCCTCGTCATCGTCATCGTCACCGTCATCGTCATCATCATCGAAAATCGCTATGTTGCAGTCGTCCTCCATATGATACATGGACTCGGAAAAAGAGCCAGGTTCAACATCATTTGATGATCTGTGATCCAATTGGGGTAGCCCTAAAGCTTTGTCTTGGAGGGATGTGTCGGCTGGAGCCGTTGATCCTGACTGTTGTCTAACATCTCCGTCTCTAGAATCGTTCCTTGCGTCGATGATTGCTCCCGTGAAAGGCTGGACAGAGGTGGGTCAGCATACGTGAATGAGGTTCTGATGCGCCTCATTTGTAGGTCTGCGTATCAGCTTTGCTTCCCCTGTTGCCTCTCCACGTCTTCTTGCTCTTTGAGCAGCACTGCGTACGGCTGCTTTCTTGCGATTTGCTTCGATTGCGTCGAGTTTAGACAGATACTTTGGCGGCCGTCCCCTACGGCGCTTACTTCAGGTCCACAATACATTTGAAAGGATTCCTGTGGCCGGACCCCCTTATCGGCGCATCAGGCAAAGAGTTTGATTTATTAATCCTTCCTCCAGGTCAGTGGTGGTTTGATGCACACGCCTTAGGCAAGAGTAGTTTGATTTAATTGCCTCAGGCAGGAATAGTTTGATTTAATCGCCTCAGACATCAAGAGTTTGATTTAATCATCTTTGGGCATAAAACCGCGACTTGATTACTTCTCTGTGATAGATGGTTATAGTATTAGATTACATGATCTATTACTTAATGATTCTAGGTGTAAGTAGCGTGTGTTGTACGTCGATTACGGCAGTTCCGGTGTTGTGGTGGTGTACACAAGAAAGTGTTCGCCAGCTTTCCTTATCCCAAAATCCAGCCTTCAAGAAAACTGGGTAGAATATCGTACGCTTGTCTGATTAACCATATTAATTCATTACTACTTAATGTCTTGATTAAAATTACCTAGATGGGGTCCAGGTATTGGTGGGTAGAGTGGGGATCGGAATGGGGTTGGGTGTGGAGTGAAGAAGGGCCAGCGGTGATTGAGGTGGAGTAGGAGGAGCTAGCCAGCCCAACCACGAGTTTTGCGATTGACGGTTGGGCGGGCCGATTCACCAGTGGGCCGCCCCAACCCGTAAGTAGGTCAAATGGTGTAACAGAAGTAGGATTCTCAAGTATAGTGCATATCTTGCTCCATTTTTTGTGTAGGAGTTGCTCTCGATTGTAGTAAGTAGGACTACTTATATAGGCCTCAAAAGCAATTCGTGCATTATGTGGAAAAACCTTCCGATAGTGCTCTTCCCTCCGGCTGCCTTCTGGAGACCCTGACAGATCACTCGCATTTCTCCGAAGAAAGCAATTCGATGCGGCCCTATCAGATACTGGATTTCCTAACTTCGATGATAATTCTTCAGAAAAGGCGATGTTTCGGGCGGGAGAGGCTCTATATCATCTCAGACGCTATGATGATTGCTGCCAAGTACTTGAAAAACTTTGCCGCCTTTTTCCACTCAATGCCCTAGCCCAGGTGGCGTCTGGCCGTGCCCAAAGCCGGCTGAGAGAAGCAGAAGCCAAGAAGATCCGACCTCCTCACTTGGACCACGCTACTTACATTGGGCCAGTTGAAGTCAGACAAACAGCATCCAAAGGTCGAGGTCTGTTCGTCACAAAGGCTGTAAAGGCGGGCGATTTGCTTTTGTGCGAGAAAGCATTTGCACACTGTTATGCCAGCGATATATCAGACAGGGAAAACGCGGGCGGTTCAAATATTAGTATACTAATCAACGCCGAAGCTGATACGATTGTTATGGGAACACAAGCCGAGCTCCTCAAGACTATGATACAAAAGATATACCACAATCACTCTTTTGCTCCGGCTCTCACGACTCTTTATCACGGAGATTACTAGGGACTTTGTGGATGAAATGCCCATAGTTGACACGTCAGTACTCCTTCACTTTATATCCGCTCTACTAATATGTTCTTCTCTAGATTTCTGGTGGAGCGAATTATGTCATTTGGTTGCCCATTATCCAGCCTCGACCGCCACAAGGATGTCGGCAAGATTAAGAACCCACCATGTAGCGCCTTTCATTCATGCGGCACCTGGATCCAAGCGTCGTACATCAATCATAGCAGCACTAGCAACGTACGCCGCTCATTTATTGGCGACATGATGATTGTGCGTGCAATCTGCGACCTTGAAGAGGGCACTGAGCTCTTTTTCTGGTATCACTGCCCCGAAAAAGGTAACTCGAACGACACTAAAAATAAACTTAAATATTGGGGCTTTGAATGTGAATGTCCCATCTGCTCTGATGACAAAGTTACGCCTCTTTCTACCCAAAGGCAGAGAGAGGTACTGAGGAAGAGTCTGGAGAAGACTTTTATGGAAACCGCGTTGGGTAATGGCAATGTGCAAAAGATCGAGCGCCTCCTTGATGAACTGAACCAAACGTATTCACAGCCGGCAGACAAAGTCCCTCACCTCCTTGTCTAGGATATGCAGTTGCTCCTGGCGCATGGTTATGCATCTCGTAATAAGACAAGGCAGGTCATTGTGGCTGCCGGGAAAGTTCTCATATCGCTAGGGTTTATCATAACTGGTGTTGAGTCTTCACAGGCACCTCTGGCGATTAGTCGCTGGGGCATGCTTGTGGACCATCTGGTGGAAATTTTTATGCTTCTCCGAAATGCGTTTGTATTAGCCAACAATACAATGAACTCGGACAGAGCTGGTGAGTATGCTAAGACTGCGTACAAGATGGTTGCTGGGGAGGATGTTTCTTTTGATATTGTATGGGGAGCAAAGGCACTCTGATTTATTTTCGGACTGAACTCCGTCGTCTCCTTGTTTAAACATCAGCACATTCCAAAGCAGATCTTCTGCATCCGCTGTCATATCCGCCTCCATTCTCCGGATATCCTCCATGGGAATTGGCTTCCCCATAAAAATACATCAGCTCCTTCGTCTTGCTCCACGATACCATGAGCCGGCTGCTGGTTTGTTTCGCGATTTCTCGACCGTAGAGCAATAGGCTGAGTGTGTAACCCATCGGGGAGTAGGTGGCCTTGCACAACCAAGCGCCCCGCACCTCCGCAAATCGTTCTACCAAATCCTGCATCCCCGGTCGGTTCTTGGTAGAAATGGCCCATTCCCCGAGCAACGCTCAACGCTCTGCCGACATACATGAGCCCTGCCAGCACGTGAACACATGTGCAGGTCGAAATTGCCCCGAACCTCCGCCAATCCCCAGCACGCCAACAAAATGCCACAGCGGAATAGCAAAAGGGTCGCCCTGGAGTCGCTGCATCCAGAAACTGGGCGAAAGTTGGAGGAGCTCCTCCTCCGACCCTTCTCAAATAACTCAGCGTCTTCGGGGTGGTCCTTGCCGCCAACATCTTGAGACCGACCATATATATGCCAGGAAGCCCTGGTGTTTCGTAGCTAGGTGTTTGATATTCCAGATCTTGTTCCTTTAGAAAAAGAAACTCACCTGATCGATACAGGCTTGTCGGAATAACGGTAATTTAGTTTGGTCGGGCAGGATGTGGACAGCTCACTACAATCTACACTGCAAATAACCGTCATCGACATCCAATTCATGACAGAAGGAGAACAAAATGCACAGCCCCCTATTACTCCATCACGAGCCATTAAGCACTTCAAACTCCATTCCGGCCGAAGATATTCCTGCTCTAAGTTCGGTTTTCTTGACAGGGTCACGCAAAAATATAAACAGGTTGTTACATTTATGCGTGACCTTGTCGAACACTAACGGTGTTCGGAACCCATGACATGAGAGGGGGCTGGTACAATGCAACCATGCATGTATGGCGGCCGTGTTGTGAGGCTTTCTCAAGGCGGACTGTGTTTTAAGGGGCGATTACGGGATCGAAAACCATAAAAGCCAGCGAATTCCCCCGGCAAGGCCACTGCAATTCTTCCATCATTACTTTCTGTCTTCTCACCTACTGCTCCTGATACAAACCTGACCAGTTTTCGGTAGCATGGGTACTACTAAAGCGACTTTGCAGTATATTGAAGGCGACCTTGACATTGTTTTTTTTGGCCTTAGATACCCACTTGGAGAAAAAATTGAAGGCAACCTTGGCGTTAAGTTTTTGTGCATCGGACACTCACCAAGAGAATCAACGAGACTTGGGTTCTACCGAAAAGTATGCTGCTTAGGCTTATAACAATGACTTATATACTGACAGTAACTAGGGATCGCCAGGAGACATACTATTTCTTTACAGCTTACCTCAAGGTGGTTTCAAGTTTACTCCAATTGATTTCCACAATGCTCTCCATTGTACAATAAGTGCCGCCTTAAGTAAGCAATTCTCAATGCGATTTTAGCGAAACACTGTCTTACGCCTGTTCCAGAATATGATGCCCCCAAGTCGCTCAAGGTCGTTCAGAAAGTGCAGGGCATGTCTCCTTTGGTTCTAGAAGGATCTTCTACGAGCACCTAACTAACATATTCCCTAGACAAAATCTCCTCTTTACTCAGTAATGAAAACGCAGGTTTGCCCGTAGATGTGCAAGGTATGTTCCAGTGATGAACCAGCATTCACTCTAGCTTACTTGTGAAATAGAAAGTCTGGGGAAGCTCCTGGTTCACTATCACGACAGTATCTCCGCAGCAGCCAGAACGAGAGCTCAAAAAATTCGACTGCTATATATCAAACCAACATATGTTGGTTTGATAATTAGTATTTTCTGCAGGCTCTTTATAATGGTATGGACTCAGCAACTTAACAACGTGACCTTGTTGCTATATGTTGCCGTTTTGGGTGTGGCGACACTCATGTATTCCCGACGCCATATGCGACACTCTCTATAGAGCTATTGCGTTGAAAAAGATATTTCTAGAGCTATAACCGTATAGGATTTCTACTCTAGAGTATACAATGCGTCAGCCTTATGTTTCTACAAAATTTTATCCATGGATACACCTTCCGTCAGCCACTGAGAAAGTGCACACATAGCAAGGGTCTTACTCTTGCTGGAGTAATTCTCGGTTTGCTTTCTAGGCAACCACGGCCTCACCAAAACATTGAGCCAAGGTCTCATTTGACACAATCGGCCTGATCTCTCCTATTCTCGTGTCTACGTGAATGTACTTAAAAGCCCTCTTAGCTGCAATACAGTCGGTCTATTGTTTGTGACCATCGGATGATCCGCATTATTTGGCGGTGCCTTAGGACATGGACATTATCAGGATAACGAGTGGATCATAAGAGCCAGGTCAATGATCTTCCGCTCCTCAATCCACACATTTGTCAATCATTTGCGACGCGATGCGGCAAGCTGCAGTCAAGGATAGGCCATATTAAGCTGTACCGTCGGCTCCTTCACCCTGATTGGATATTGTCGTGGCCGGTATCATGTTTAAAATGATGGCCATCGTCTTGTGTCCCTTTGAAATCTCGCTCTAGCATTGATGGGCTCCCGAGGTGTTTCAGCCACCGCGTTCCGACGACTCAACCAGGTTGCCTCCGATAAACGGCGGATTTCAATGGCCAAGATGATCCTGAAAGATCACGACGTGAGCTATAGCTTATTGCCAGTTTGAAATATGTAGTTTGATTTCTTAAAATGGACGTCATTATAGAGAAACCATCACTGAATGGAAGACTGATCGGGCAAGTGTGATTGCAGTCGTGGGGTAGGTTAAAATGACGTCCATGCAGAGTACACAACCAGACGGTTGTGGACCTTCCTCCACCAATCCTGAGCCGTAGTACCCACCCCCGGATCCGCTCAAAGTTCTACTCAGTGGGTCGCCGCCATTGAGGGGCCGCGTAATTACATTATCCAACACCCACCCAAAATACGACATAACTTCGACGCCATCTTTTGCTCAAGTAGACACTGTGGAAACGAGACAAATCTTCCAAGCAAAACGAGTTACGGTCGACATCTTTCCGGCGCGGTTTTCCGAACCGGGGTCGCGACAGTTAATCAGTTGGACAGCGTCCAACTGATTTCGTATCAGTATTCACGTGCTTGCCTCCCTAAGATTTGGGCGCGCAGAGGTTAACAATATTATAATCAAAAGACACGTATAACCCAGCACTAGGTCGCCCTATAGCTTCCATCTGCATGGAAGATATGGTAACACCTTCCTGGTAGCTTTGTCCGTATGTTATAGTAGACAGAACTCAGCACGCGCCCCTGTCTGCCGCTGTATTCTCCATCTCCAACTGAACTTTCGTAGGCAGACTCATCATTTTTAAGATCATCGACTTCATCATTTGAAACGAACTCCCGGCCGTTCTCTTTGGAAAGTTTAGGTCAGCCAAAGGTAGGATAACACAGCCAGACCACACTTTACGGTGAAAACTTACCATCATAGTCCAAATGATTCGCATCGATTCTTGTCTCAATTTCTTCCGTCACTATCTCGACACCGTCTGAATCGGATTCGTCTTCGCTAGAAATCATAAATTTATCGCTGTCGCCATTCTCAGAGTCGTATCTGTCTTGGTCCGGGTCATAAAATTCATCATCATCCTCATCCTCAAGTCCGTCAAGCATACATCCATATCACTCTCTTGAGCCTCCCTGCCACACTCCAACCATTTGAACATCAATACCATTTATCTGGGGTGTCATTGAGGTTTTTAGCAGATCGAAAGCATCCCTCCACTCTTTGAAAATGGAGTAAAACTCAATATGGTTAGGGTCATTTTCTACCTCGATAGATGAGAGCTGGAGGGGAAAGAAGCGTATTCGACCACGCGAGTAGGGATTTGCACTCTCATTGATCGTAATATTAAGCGTTTTGAGAGAAGGAAATCTCTCAAGAAGCCCCATGATCGCGGCTTCCAGTGCTGTAGACTTTGTTACTACAATCAGCCCAGCTAGCTCTGGATCTGGAGAGCCTTCTAGCTTGGTATACTGAAGGGAGGATGCAGGTATTGCTACATTTCGAATGCTCGGCCCCAGAGGCTCCCCGAAAGGCCAACCAGTTTTAGTATCATCGTTGGGGAACCATGAGTACATCAGAATATCACCAACAGGATCAAAATTCATGCTTGCAGCATGGGTCTTGGTACCGAGAGATAGTGTATGGGTTTGAAGGTAAAACTCCCGGGTTTCGCGATGGATTTGCGGAACACTGGTGGGGAGCCGAGTACAAGGAAGCGATGTTGACCAGGTTCGTATATGACGTTCACAGTCTAGATCAGTCAGCATTACGGGTTCGCCAGAAAGGTTTAGGTTTAAATTCTCAAAGCTTACAATTTCTCCAGCTAATGGGAAAGCGTGGTTCCATATCTTAAGCCGCAGGTCCGTTGGTAAGTCGAGAAAATTTGTAAAATTTGTAAATGCTTGACCATCCTGATCTCCGTCCAAGAGCTCCCAGTCCTCAGCATTGGCGATGTTCTCTATTATCAATATCTCAGTCTGCCAAATTTCGAACTCCTTCTCGATTGCCTCTATATCTGCTGATGGGTCCTGCATGTGTTCTTTTGCAGCTAACCAATTGGTCCTAAAATCGGCGACCTCAGGTCTAATCGCTAATTCGTCTTTCAGCTGACCTCGTGCGGCGGCTTTGTCGATATTCTAGGCCATTCCTCCGGTACAGTTTGTCATCTGTGTATAAAGATAGCCGGCGCTGAATGCGGTTCAGAATCTCATTCTGACGTCCATCAAGTTCAGCTTCCAGAATAACTATATTTAATTGTTAGCACTGACAGGGAAGGGCAATGACAGGGAAAGCTAGCAGGTAGCACAAATCTCTATCAGTGATCGAAACGATCCGGCTTATCACTTCGTCGGCAGGAAGAGTGTGCAGATAACATTTGACGAGTTCAAATAAGTTCTATCAAGAATCAGAAGGGGTTTAACAGGATCGCGTGAGGAGGCTTTACGGAGTCCTATTCACTGATGGAATCCAAACAGTAAGAGCGATCGTGAGAAAATGGTATTGGTAGTGGTAATAGAGCCATGTTGAAGATGCGAAGTCAGTTGCTTGAGAGTCCAGTGACGAAATGTTTTGTTGTAAGGGGCAAACGATCGTAGAATCCTGCCCAAATACCACCCATCCTCACCAGCCCCGGCCCATCCACTATCCTCACTAATCCTCATTGCCCTTATACCTTAATCCTATTTTCTCCCACACCCTTACTTTATCCCCACCACCCTCTCCATCTTGAGTCGTCAAATTAGGGTGTCCTACTGAGGGTTAAGTTACTTTGCGAATGAGGGACGCAGCTCTCCTTCAGTAGCTTCTTTAGCAGGCTTCTTTGACTTCTTCTTCTTTGCTTGCTGCGGCGTTATTTGGGACATCGTAATAGTGGGTGCTTTAGTTGGGGATAATTGTTGCAGATAAATGTACCAAATAGAGAGGTGTGATTCCTGAGCGCAAACCAAACTTGTCGAATTCTATGGGGCTACGGCTCCTACTTATGCCGTTAAATCAAACCATCCCCGCTAGCGGAGAGATCGACATCGAAGTCGAGAAGGAGCAAGTATATAACACCGGAAGGAATCTCGTCGAACGAGGTACTACAAATCTCAGTCCTAGCTGACAAATACGACTGCAAAATTGCTCTTAAGCATGCGATTTATCACTAGTTAATCATCGGAATGTCGTGAGCCTGAAGGACTTGATGGAACTCGTGACTGCTGCATATTTACTCAACCAGGCACAAGCCTTTTCAGCTATCACTTTCCGGGTAGCCACAGCGGCGACGCGCGAGACGTGGTATATCATGATGCACCCAATCGTGGCGCCCGTGCTGGAGCTGGAAGCCTCGCGACGAAGACTGCTGGAGCGGCAAGCCGAGTCAAATTGGTCGAGTGCTCTTCTCATCCACCACGCACAGGCAATGGCCTCACACATCAAACACGTCTTTCTCTCAGGGGGACTCTTTGGCGAGCGGTGGAGGCATCGTGGGGATTGAATAGCACGCTGTCTCAGAAGCTGACATGCAATAAGTGGACAGCTTTTCAGGAGAGATTCATGGAGGGTTGGCCGGGACACTTGGCCCGGCACTCGTATGACGATTTCTGGGTGGAGGACGAGCCGGTGTTCCACGCATATGATTATGGTGCCAACATTGAGATTGAGGTCAGCGAAGGGGTGCAGAGCCTAGGCCGAAAGACCAGACTGCGACCGCGCGAGGACACTGATGACGAGGCCGATGCTGACTCCAGGCACAATCAGAAAAGCGCTGCAAGACGTGATGAGAGTCATCAATCCGTAGGTGGCGCACAGGAAGAGCGTCCGCTGGATCCAAACTCATCTGATGAACTTTACTCTGACGGTCTGACACAGCTGGCCACGGAGCTCGACCAGAAGTACGAGCTCGATCACATCAGCAGTATTTCATACGCCCTGGCGGTGGACCTGAACTGCGTCGATGCTGACGACCCTGAACAGAAGTCAGCGGTTTGCCTTCTTGCGGACCGCAACATGGTGCAGCGGGAATATGGGTCATCACGGTCGACGTCGAGGATGACATTCTACCCCTTAGCCTTCCACCCAACGTATGGGAACTTCACCCGGAAACCCCGACGAGCCCAAATCAGGACGATTATTACTAGTTTTGAAAGCCATTTTCGAACGGTGTTTGGATACGTTGGAGGCCCCAGATCACAGGAGGTACGATGATAGGCGGGATCATTTATTGAGGGAAAACTGGTAATTGGACGAGATACTTATATGTCTACCTATCCTGCCAAGCTCCCTCAGAACAAGTGGAGCTCACCTCCAAGAAGCCACTCTGGTATCATTAATTTTCAATGCGTTATTCCGTTCACTAAAATACGTAATTACCCCTTCTTACTCTTTTTCTTGCTTTTCTTGCTACTCCGCGTCTCTAGTGGGAAAGAATCCAATCCGATACCGAAAAATTGACCTTCTAGAGAATTCATTGATGCTTCCATGGCTTCCATAACCCTGTGCCTATCACCAGAAATGGAACACCGGTGCTGCTCATCCTGCGTACATTGATCAAGAACTTTCATTTCTCGGACTTGGGATGCCAGATTTTTGAAGGTCATTCCACAGTATGGAACCTCGGGTCGTGGCCAGATCCCAATGCCTATCGAACTCTTAAGCAATGACCCAAGAATGATGGCATCACAGTCAAACTGCTTGTCCCTAGAGCAAAGGATATCCGAAGTAAGGTACTTAGTAATATGGTCGTGCACAATCGCGATAGCACGCCCAATTGCTTCAATGCGATGTTCCTGGATTGTATCTGACAGAAATTAATGAGGATTTCATTTAAAATCAAACGTTCTTACTCACTAATCATAGAAACTGGGATAGGAAGATTCTTGATGTTATCCTCCAGCCCATCATCGCTTTCATACTCCAAAATTCTAGTTAACTGTGCGTACTCGTCTCTCATTGAAAACACCCCAGAGATGAAAAGCCAAGGTATAACCTCAGCATCAAGACTTCTCGGAAAGGATTTCTGCTTTAGGTCCGCTATCCACGTGTCGGAAAAAAATCCTACAGCCTCGTGCAGCTGATAGTAGTTGACCAGGATTGCTAGTTTAGTCAAAGTATCGAGGGTTACCTTGCGCGGGACATTCTTTGTCATCCCATGGACAATATAGCATCTCGTTCTTTAGGTCTTTCGTCGGCTTTCCATGTGCCAATTCTAATTCGTACATACTCCGTAAGTTCTTTCTTAGAGAGGCTTTTAAGATGCGGGTCCAACAGCCACGTGTGAGACTTTGCTGCCCAAGATCCTGTGCCTGACGGAAAGTTTCCTTGATACCTGGTCCCATCTTTGCGCTCGGGATATTTGCGGACATGTAAAATAGATCTTGGATCTAAAAAGCCGTATAGTACGTGCTTCCTCTCGTCAATTGGCTCGTCTGATAACTCCCAGACGCCAATGGGAACGCCATGCTTGACTTCGTGGCCCTTCCATGTTAGCCCCTGCCTCGAGTTCCAAATCCCACCGGGCTTCTTATTCGCTGGGGAATCAAGTTCAGATTCATTTGCTACGTCAGCAGCAAGGTAGTCACCACGAACAGAATTGCGCTTGCGTTTTCGCACGGCTGGGTAGACATCATCATCCGAATCTTCGGCTTCGTTAAGAAATTTGAAAATAACAGAATGGCGTGGCCCTGGCTGAATACCAGAATCCTTGGCCCTAGGAGACGCATCTTCTGAAATGGGCGGCGGCATATCAAACACCGACTGGTTTGCCCCAGTGTCAGTTTCTGTGGGGGCTGTCAGAGTACCCTCTGAAGTGGCAGGAGAATTTTCTTTGTTGATTTCAACATCATCGTGTTGAATTTTTTTAATGCTACTTGGAGCAAACATAGCTCCTTGACTGAGACTTGACTACAGAGAATAGTAAGTAGGTGATAGAAGTTTAAAATTCTCTGTGGCGCACAAAGTATGGCAGTCGAACAATAGAATGATGTGTTAAGGTCGCTGACACCACTTGGTGCGGAATTCAGTTAGGAATGCAGCTAAACCCTAATACATATATGAGGTTAATGAACTAACCATTGACTAGCCCAGAGATAGACCCGAGACATCGCGCTGATCATATCGCTATCGCCCCAGAGCCGAAAATCGGGTGTATTTTACGCCTTACTGTATAATAAGAAAACAGCGACGACCGTACCCTGAGACCAGACTGTATCTTGTCGAGACATAAAAGAGATTCAAAGACACTACTGGACTCAGTAAAGGGTGTGTGTATAACGGAGGTACCTGTGTACTTGTGTACTAAAATAGCTTTTTTACGGCTTGGAGCAAGCTGTCTTCCTCGCTGTCTCATGCAAATGCCAAGTACCCCGGGACAGAAAATAAATGTACGTACATGGCGTTTTGTGTCTCGGACGAGGCACAATATTGCCCGTCAATATATTGAAACAAACCATGGCGTGTTCTGGATGCATTTGTATCTATCGGAATATGCAAGATGCTCGAGGGGCGAGCTCGTTACTACCCCCGCTCCCCCTCTCCTCTTTCGATATCCCAACTATCCCTCCCGATCCTTGATACATGCTCTCGGCGATATTTGTTTCCTCGACGACTCTGCCATCCCTATGTACAGTACTTAACCTTAAGACGGTATTGATGTGAACAATGCCCAGAAGCCGACAATGGCCACAGCTGTAGACACCATGACGGTTATCAAGTCCTCGACCCTCACACAGAGATCAGTGCATTCCAATGGCCACGCCCACACTGCCCGGACTCCAGTTGATTCCAACAATGCGAAAGCCATCGACGCGCCTGAAGTCAGCCGTCGTCTGCGAATAAAGAAGAAATACAGACATGTCGCAGCTGTCCATTTTCGCCCTCAGACAACCTGCCTCAGCCATGACGCAGCCGAGATACCGAGCTTTCTCGGCTTTCGAAATCTTATGGTAATCGTTCTTGGTAATCTGGTTCTGCTACGAGAGAAGCTCAAGAGGATCTGTCTAACAGTTGGCGCCGTAGCGGTGGGAAACCTTCGTTTGATGATTGAAAACTTCAACAAGGTATGCCATTCTCCAACAACAAATTGATAAGTGCTGATCACCCACGCAGTATGGAGTACTTATATGTCTACGATGCCACAACTATAAAAAACACGATGTCTTCATCGGAGCTTCTCTCCTCCTCATAATACCCTGCCACCTTTTCGCGGCTTACATCATCGAGCTTGCAGCCGCAAAGCAAGCAAAGGCCCAGCTAAAAAAGAGCAAGGGAAGATCAGGCGCCCAGACACCAACACCCACCGAAGCAGACAGCCAGAAGTTCAACTCAACCTGGAAGCTGATAGCCTGGCTCCACGGCCTCAATGCCACTCTCTGTCTCCTCATCACCTCCGTTATCGTCTACTACTACATCCACCACCCCCTAATCGGCACACTTTGCGAATTCCACGCCATCGTCGTCTGGCTCAAGACCGCCTCCTACGCCTTCACCAACCGCGACCTGCGACACGCCTATCTGCACCCCTCCAAGCGCATCGAAGACGCCCTGCCAGACATCTACGCGCAGTGCCCGTACCCGCAGAACATCTCCCTCGCAAACCTCGCCTACTTCTGGTGGGCGCCCATCCTCGTCTACCAACCCGTGTACCCCCGCTCCCCACGCATCCGGTGGTCCTTCGTAGCCAAGCGGCTCGCCGAGGTCTTCGGGCTAAGCGTCTTCATATGGGTCGCGAGCGCGCAGTACGCCGCGCCGCTCCTGCGCAACTCGCTTGACAAGATGGCGTCGCTGGAGCTAATCTCCATCCTCGAACGACTCATGAAGCTGAGCACCATCTCCCTCGTAGTTTGGCTAGCCGGCTTCTTCGCCCTCTTCCAATCCTTTCTCAACGCCCTTGCCGAGGTTACCCGCTTCGGCGACCGCGATTTCTACACCGACTGGTGGAACTCCCCCAGCGTCGGCGGCTACTGGCGCACCTGGAACAAACCCGTCTACCAGTTCATGAAGCGCCACGTCTTTTCCCCTCTCATCGGCCGCGGCTGGTCCGCGGGGCAGGCGTCCATCGCCGTCTTCGGCCTCTCGGCCGCGCTCCACGAGCTCCTCGTCGGCGTCCCGACACACAACGTCATTGGCGTCGCAGCGCTGGGGATGCTGGCGCAGCTGCCACTGATTGCGCTTACGGCACCGCTGGAACGACGCGAGGGGCACTATGGGAAGCTCATGGGGAATACGGTGTTTTGGATTAGTTTTGTGCTGATCGGACAGCCGTTGGCGGCGCTGCTGTATTTTTTTGCGTGGGAGGTCAAGTATGGGAGTCATTTGAAGGAAGTGGTTATATTACCATGGGAGGATTGATTGTAGCGATTGGAGTTGAAAACAGGGTCTTTAGGATAAGTTATAGCTTTATAGGATACGATAAAGGGGGCGGGGTGGTATGGGAGGCTGATTTTTGAGTCTATAAATCCCACAACGTGGTTAATATGCGAGCGGAACAAAAGGCGAGTGGAACAGTTCGTAGAACCGCACCAAAATTTGTAGGTGAAGTTATTTTAAGGGTGCTTCTTCAAAAGTAGTAGTTTGTACTAACTTACCTTGCCAACTCTCCACATAGATTCTTTTCTTCTGCTTCTCTTCCGCCACCCAGTTTGCACCTATCAAACCATGGTCTGCGTATCCAGGACGCCATGGCGGTAAACCCCAAGCCATGACCAGACGAGCCAACACCAAATTACGCACCGCTCCCAGAATCCCAAGTCCTTAAACGCCTTCTGCTTGACTCGCCACGGCTGCTGCGCTAAAATCGACATCGGATGAATGAAACCCGACACCCGTAGCAAGTGAGATAATCTCCTTACCAACTGGACCAGGTATTCCTCCTCGCCAACTCGTGCCAGTGTATCAGTCAAGATTTAAAGGTTCGCACATTCAAACTATCTCAACTATGGAAAGACTCACAGACATTGTACGCTCGTTGGGACTTTCAGAATAGCCTGGCAATATTATTGCAGCTGGACTCTTGACGAGAACGGTGCGAACACAGGTAAGCTTGCGGATAGCAGGCACGACAGCGAAGGGGCAGCGCAGATCTACCACCGTTGAGGGTGTCGAACGCCAGGACACACGCATCTTCGCGTTCCATGACGGCATCATTGTATACAGACCTTCATTTTTCCAATCAAGGACGCGAGATGACGCGTGGTGGGAGAGGGAGTGGGAAGTTTTCCAATTGTCAGACATACGAACATTTACGATGAGTACTATGATGCTGTAATGCAGTACTCATAGTAAATGTTCGTATGCCTGATTCCAATTGGTAGAGGTAGTTGCGCGCGGAGGGTTTCCAAGCTACTGGTGTACTTGACGTCACCTCATAAAATGGCGACTACCGACTACCGACTACCGACCTGACAACCCATCCGAGCTGCTTCTTTGCTTTGCGCTAGAGCTTCTATCTAGGATAATCCTCGATCAGTGTATAAAACGAATCACGAGATATTTCCAGAATCGTATTTTGCACTCTTCTAATTATCACATATCTAGACCTCCTGAAGTCTTATAGTATCTTAGGCTCCATTAGCCCGCTTCGTCAAAGTCAGTATGGCGATTAGAGGGGGAAGTAGTGATACGGCGACGCCTGCTAATGAGGGAGCTGTTGGGGAAGGAGAAGGGGAGCCAGTTGTGAGTCCCCCTTGTATAATTCGTGCGAAATCGAGGGTGGGGTGCTAGGAATGGGCTAATAGCCTACTTCACTGGCATTTCATTGCCCATCCCTCTGTTCAGCTATGTTCATAGCATTCCATCCTCTTATAAGTGAAAAACGACGAATGTAGGTTAACACTTTTGCGCAGGATCCATCGGGAATAACACCAGATAAGAGAGAGGTCTCTTCCGTCCCCAAAGTAGGCGGTAAGGAGGCGTCGGGCGTTGTTAGAGGAGCTAAAGAGGTAGAGGACAAGAACCCGGAAGAGGAAGACGAGGAGGAGATAGTTGATCCGAAGGAGAAGCTCGAGGAAGGTTGGTTGCTCTCTTATCTCTCTAGAGGAAGTTGTGGGATAAGGGGGAGCGTGGGAGATGAAATAATTGAAGAACGAGAAAAAAATTCAACATACCTAACACTCTACAGAATGTCGAGAGTCTGCACAATGCGCGCCGGCTAAACATCACTACGATGATTGCGTCAAGCGCGTCACTGCTGCAGCTGAATCAGGCGACCATAGCGGATCTACGGAGGACTGTGTTGAGGAATGTGAGTTGCCGTTTACATGGAGGGAAGAAGAAAGCAGGAGGAGGTGGTGCTGACGTATACATATAGTCTTTCATCTTACTCATTGTGCCACTGCTTGTGCGGCTGCTAAACTTTGGACTGCTCTTAAGTAAGGGGTGGGACGACCGGATGCTTAGCCGACGATAACAATAAAAGATGCGGGGAAGGCTGCGTGGATGGTCTGGCTTTGGGTGCAGAGATTGTGTATGGCAGGAAATAGAGGAAGAGTCATTTACTTCTAATGTTACGACTCACGTCAAGTTCAGCGTTGAAAGTGTTTATCCCAGTGTGACTTTTCCAAAATAGCGAGCTATAATATGAAAGTTACTTACTAACCACTTCAGAGGCATACACCCCCCAATTCCTTACAAGCTCATTGCCGCGTCTTGAATCCCTCAACCGTTAACGACAGTCCCGCCATTAGGATGCAAAGTCTGCCCACTAATAAAACTACTATCCTTGCTCGCGAGGAACACGTAGCACGTAGCTATCTCGCTCGGCTGGCCCATCCTTCCCATCGGCGTCTCCGCAAGCTGTGCGAGCGAATCCTTCTCCATGGTGCTCACGACCAGTGGGGTCCAGACGGGACCGGGAGCAACAGCGTTTACGCGGATGCCCTTGCTCACTTGCTCGTTGGATAGGGCTCGTGTGAACGCCACGATGGCACCTTTGGTCGAGATGTAGTCCACCCCTGGTCCGGTGCCGGCGTATGCGGTCACGGAAGTGGTGTTGATGATGGTATCTCCGGACGTCAGATGCGGTAAGGCGTATTTGGCGAGGAGGAAGTAGGCGTGGATATTGGTGCTAAAGGTGTGCATCCACTGGCTCCTACCCGGTCGATGATTAGACAGTACTTCATGGAGCACGAGAAACACTTACTCAGGGAGATCAGCAATGTCCTTCTTCTCCATCTGGTAGGCAGCATTGTTGACCAAGATGTTCAACCCACCGAGCGCCTCCACAGCTTGCTGTACGAGGATCTTGCAGTTATTCGCGTGTGTCAAGTCCGTCTGGAAGAGATGGACGCGGCCTCCGTTCTTCTCGACCTGTGCCTTCGTGTGCTGCGCGTCCTGCTCCTCTGCAGGCAGATAGGCAATAGCGACGTCAGCCCCTTCCATGGCGAACAGAATCGCGACAGCTCGGCCTATTCCTGAATCTCTCCCCGTGATGAGCGCCTTCTTCCCGGCGAGCTTGCCGGCTGCTTTGTAAAGCTCAAATCTTCGGAGGGAAGGTGGGCCTTGGTGGGTTTTGGCTCCATGTCTCTCTCTAGACCGGGGTGCTGTTGCTGCTGGCTTGGTGGGTTTTGACCTTTACGTAGCAGTGTCAGCCATTGTTGAAGTGTGCCGTACTGCAATGTGAGATCGTGCCGCTTTTTTGGATTGCCAATTGTCTGGTTTGTCCTATCTATATCTTACCGCTTTAATGCACTTCTTTTTCGACTTCCGCCACCGCCGCCACAATTGGTGGGCTACTCTTATTGTCGCCTTCTTCCATATTTTCGCTGGGAGCATTTTCCCCAAGATTCATCGTCCATGCTCTCCTGCTCCAGCCCGACGTTCTCCGACGGGCACATTGTAGCAGCAAGTGGGGGGCCCACCGTGATTACCGGCATCACCACATGGTAGCCAGTAGATATGGTCGGACTACCCGCCAAGGCAACATCTACACACGCATAGAACTACAAAGCGTAGAAAACCCCTTCTCAGGCTCCTTCAGAACAACTCAGCGTGTTTCTCTGATTAACAGCCGTGTTGTAGATGATAGAACGGTCCATCGAGTATGATGGTCCAAAAATCGCACCGATGAGAAAATTTGGGGTTTTGGGCTTGGCCCCTGCGCTTGACTTCGAGACTCGTAATGAACGTGAAGTGCAACAGGTATATAGTAGGCATCGTTCCCGTATGATCCGTATGTATAAATGATTCGAGCACGAGGACAGTAACTTCCCATATTTTCGAGCGCAGTTCGGGAGGAAGGCGGCCAAAAGGGGCAAATTCTTCTGGCATAGCTAGGCGTCTTGTGTCATTAATATAAACTTAGGGCAGGTGCTACGATTGCGATAATTCCAATGTAGCCGGGACGAATTACTGTACAGGGCGTAGGTTTATGATTTCTCACACGCGAAGTATGCTAAAGGCTTGCCTACTAAATATGATATCAGATACGTGTATAAATACCGGATGCACCAATGTTTATTGGCAACTTTTGCATGGGCCGTTAGTACAAAACTACTCGATGCTATTTTACAGCAAATGCTTATGTAACGTCCCTCCCTACGTGGAGGAAAACCCACCGTGCAGGAAAAAACAATGGGTACTTTGATTTCGATCATCTCAAAATCTGCGCACGCTTTAATATCTTACATATTTTTGTATAAGCTGAGTTCTAAGGCCACTGCTGAACACTCTGAACCCCTCCTACTAGAAAATCACATTAGTGTTGTCGCCCTCCAGCCTAATTCGCAGAGAGTCTCTATTCATAGCGTAACAGAGTTCCTCCATCATAGCTTCGCCATTGAGCTCTTATCACTCCTGATACTTATAAAAGGGTCCTTATCTAAGCTTTAGGGCGTCACTACGATGTAGGAGATCGTCATGCCTTCGAAATAAGCTGAAAAGCTTAGAGAGAAGGTTCTTTGCCTTCGAAATGCCTTCGAAATAAGCTGAAAGCTTAGAGAGAAGGTTCTTCGACAAGAAGAGAGGGGGCGGCCTTCGGCGATTCTTCGATCCGCCCTTGGCGCTTTTCCGAACATGGTTCGCGTGGTCTCTTACAATCGGCGGAAAATATAATCCGTATTTAATCCGTGTTGTTTCTTCAAGTTCGCTGTAAATATAATCCGTGCTTAGTGTCTTTTCTCTGTCCACTTAATCCAATCCTGCTATTTCTCGTACTTCGTGTCACGTGTTAGCCTGGGTGTGTTGTTGCTGTCCGTGCGCCACACCTGAAACTGTCGGTTTCTAACATTTCTTCATTGAATTCCAGTACTCTAACGTATTTCGAAGGCTTCGTGTGAGCCGGAGGCGAGCACCCACGTTATTCGAAGAGAAGAGAGCGCGGTGCTTTCGGCGTTTCGTTATTCCGAATTAATCCGTTTTGGTTTAGTAATCTCTTTGGTAAGTTCGTCTCAGCCACTACTTTAGTAAGCTCGTCTCAGCCACTACTTTGCTTAAAAAAAGCTCGTCTCAGCCACTAACTTTGGCATAAGCTCCTCTCACTTAGTAGTGTTTTGCTTTGGTGTTCTGCTACGCCTTTTGTAACAGCCAGTCTAAGCACATTCTCTTCGCGTTCTGCTATTTCTTTCTATCTAGGGCCTTCATCTTACCTTGATAAACTATGATTCTTATTCTACTATCTTGTCTCCTAGATTTGTGCTTACTACTTCTCCACCTCATCAGCCTTCTAGGCTGCAAGATGGCCCAATTCTCAGTGAGGAGGTACACGCGCGCGAGGTTGCGATGGAAGAACAGGGGACGGCTAAGCAAATTTGTGATGAAGACCGGAGGAGATTTAAAAAGCTTTATGACGAAGAGCGAGAGAGCGAGAAGATACGGCGGCTCTATAACAGCCTACCTCCGAAGATTACCCAGAAGAGCGAGGAGGTTCGCGCGCACGAGTTAGAAGAGCAGAAGAGGGCTAAGCAGTTTTGCGACGAAGACCGCAAGAGGTTTAAGCAGCTTTACGATGCAGAACGAGAGTCGGGAAGGATTGGGCGTCTTCGTTCAGGCGAGCGTAGCCAGGATGGAGCTTACAAAGTAGCCCAGGGGAAGCAACAAGCGAAGGACCATGGCCCTTTGGCCAGACGTCGAGAACGCGAGGAGCAGCAGGCTAAGGATGCCCAGATTATGGAAAATAGGAAGTTAGCAAGGCAGCGAGCATGGCAGGAGCAGCGAGATAAAGATGAGCAGCTTCTAGAAAGCTATAGACTAGCAAAGCTTCGAGATAAGGAGCAACGAAAATTGCGTGTTCGACAAGACGAGCAACGACGTAGGATTACACGGGCCCGCGATGACTCTATGACAGGAGCTCTGTTACAGCACAAGGCAAGTATAAGAACCTATGATGTCGAGAGTCTTGTTGGATTTAATGCAAGGAGCGCTTACAGGATGACCATCGACGCCAAGTGAAGGACTACCGAGATAATACTGGTATTCAAGCTCTCCGACGTCGCGAAGCTGCCCTCCAAGCGCAAAAGGCCCAGCAGAGATCACTGACAGAAGGACGTATCACTGCCTTTGATGGTGTCCTTCCATCATTCCTCGATGAGGAGTACCAGTATACGAAACAGGCTTCAGATGGTTTCCCAGAGGAGATCACCTCCTACAACCAGATGAAGTGTATGAGGGAATACCAGAGGGCGATTTCGGATGCCTCAAAGCGTCTTCCGTGTGGACTCTGTGGAGGGCTGTTCCAGGCGGACGAGATGATAAGTATCGGTCTCCGAGACGGCAACCTACAGTACTTCCTCCAGAGGACAAGGACGGCCCCTGACTGTTGCGCGGTGAAAGATAATATAGTTAGCCTATGTACGACCTGTGGCTCAGCGATTGCCAAACGGACTATCCCTCCGCTTTCAGCTGGTAACTTTGTCAACTGCTTATTCTGTCAAGACTATCCAGAGGCTCTGAAGAATCTCAATACTGTGGAAGAGGCTTTCATAGCACGGGCTCACGTTGTCGGCATCTTCTTAAAACTGACCTCAGGCGCTAAGAGTGGGATCAGTTATAGAGGAAGTCGCGGTCATTCTGTTGCTGTAAGGCAGGATCCGAGTGAGCTTCTGAAGATCTTGCCAGCTGCGAGGTTGCGAGACCATACGACGATTACTGTCAGCTGGGACCGCGGGGCACCGCCGTCAGAAGAGAACCTTGCCCGGTTCTGCTCTGTTGATAAGGCGAAGGTCGTGGGTGCCTTGCTATGGCTGTGTGCTAATAATCCCGTCTACAAGTCGGTGGTCGTCGACTATTCTGTTTTGGACTCTTGGCCTGATTACCACATTCCTCAAGAGATCAGAGACGCCTTTATTACATTAGGTTCTGAGCCAGGCTCTATGGATACTCCGGTGGAGGATGAACGGGAAGGCTATGTTACATCCTTGCAAGATGGCCTTTTTGAGAACGAGCTAGATGCAGAGGTGGAGGACGCTGAGCCTGGCAGCATTCTTAGCCGGTCCTTCTTCTCCGACCTTCATGGTCAGGATCTCAACTCCACGCCGGCCACTTTGGCAAGCCTTCAGGCCATCCTCCAGGAGCAGGATTCTGACCGTTCAAGCCCAAGGGAAGACAATGCGGTTGATATTCAGGATGATGAAGAGGGCGCACTAAAAGATAAATCTCTCCTGCCACATATATCGTACAAGATGACACAGCATCTACCGCTAATGAGTGCCTTTACGGATCCAGACTATTTTACAGCGGCGTTCCCTACTCTGTTTCCGTTTGGCATAGGCGGACATCTAGGTGATGCGAGTGGAGACCGTCCGGAGGAGGTATCTCTTAAGGCCTTTGCAAGATATACCATGCTCCACCATTCCCTACTGTAAGTACACCGTACTGAGTACTATATGATTCTAATCAGCAGTTTCTCTCAACACCACACCTTTATGTTTTATATATACGATTTGATCCTGATACGGCAGGCTTCCTTCGGGAATCATGTGCAGGTCAAAAATGGCTATTGGGCCAAGGCTACTCAAGAGCTTACCAAGCTGTCAGCTGATGATCTCCAACGTGCGGCGCAGGAATTTACCGATAGGAAGAAGATCTCGAACCCTGCTATCCACAGTCTGATTACCAATATGAGGATCATTTCATCATTTAACCCAGAGTCGTTTGGAGAGAAGATGAGGTTCAGGAACTTGATATTCGGCAAGATCGCCCGTCTTGGGCTCCCACTTATCTAGTTTACACTTAATCCAAAGGATATTGGTAATATTTTCGTGGTCAGGCTTACTGGTGAAGAGATCTCGCTGGATGAGCCGGGTGTCAAGTCTAAACTCTTACAGCTGACGATTAAGAATCCGAGTCTCGTCGCTCAATTCTTCCACGTCGTCATCACCTCCTTCTTTGCCTGCTTCTTCAAGACGCTCTCTAGGGAGCCTGGGATCTTCGGCACGGTGAGTTCTCATTTTGGAATAGTCGAATCGACAACGCGGATGATGCTACACCTCCACGGATTTGCCTGGCTCGCTGGTAATATCGGCGCTGCGAATTTTCATCAGAGACTAAAGTCGGACGCTGACTTCAAGGACCGGGTCCTTACTTATATCCGTTCGATAGTTAGGGAGACGGTGGATCTCACTCTTGGTCAGCAATTCCAATCAGAGACTTCCGGCTCGCCCTGTTTTCCTATGCCGGAAGACATGACTGCGGCTGAGTTCCAAGAGGCTCTGGATGTCGACTCGAATAACGTAGCGGCCCGGGTCCAGATGCATACTCATAGTAAGACCTGTACCAAATACCAGAAGAAGTATCCAAGGTCACGTACGAGAGCGATTCCTGTTCCGATTGTCTCGTGTGAAGGGATGGCGACGGATGCCGACGAATCTTCACAAAGTAGAAAGCTTGCGCCGTTATCCAATATTTTTAATGGATTCTTGCTGATTAGAATTTTCTTAAAGCCTCCAGTTATACCAGACCTGCCTATTTACCAAGAAATAGGCCATTCTGGCCTGGTAACTCTATGGATAGTCTTCGGCATTATGCTCCTGTCCACTCTTGCCTTCATTAGCATGGCCTGGCGTGTCCCAGTGGTGAGAATCCATTTATCCGATTGAACGATACCGTGACAATATTGACAATTATTAGGAAAAACGTGTATTTCACATCATAATGACGTTCATTACGGCATTCGCTGCTATATCGTATTTTGGTATGGCTACTGGAGGAGGAGCATCGTTTGTACATTTGCTAGCCTTCAAGTGCCACAAACATGATCCATCACACCTCCTGCATGTCTTCCGGCAAGTGTTTTGGGCCAGATACGTGGAATGGTCTCTCACGACTCCATTGTTGCTTCTCAACCTTGCACTTCTTGCTGGGCTTAATGGTGCCGACATCATCGTTGCCGTAGTGGCAGATGTCGTCATGGTCCTCACTGGCCTTTTCACTGCTCTTGGCGAGAGTAGGGTTCAGAGATGGGGGTTCTACACATTTTCATGGCTTGCATATCTCGTCGTTGTCTATCCATTTGTCGTCAGAGGCCGACGAAACGCGGCCAATAGGGACACGGGAACCGTCAGGCTTTTCAGTGCCATCGGAGGATTCATTCTCATCCTTTGGACGATCTACCCTATTATCTGGGCACTCGGAGCGGGAACGCTCAAATTGCCAGTTGATTCAGAGATTATTTGGTACGCTGTACTTGATGTCTTAGCCAAGCCAATCTTTGGGTTATGGCTCTTGGCCACTCATGCTCGAAGCTCTACGGCGCTGACCATTGAGGGATTCTGGAGCCATGGCCTGGACAATGAAGGCACTTTGCGCCTCGACGAGGGTGCTTAAAAGATACTCCTCAGAAACAATATTGACAATTATTGATTGAGAGATTGGATATGGCAGAGGCACGATCATTTGGCAAGGCTGCTGAACTCCCACTCTGGCAAACTACAAAGCTCGATATTATAATTCTTTTACAAAAACTAGCGGATCTAAAACAACAAGTGCATACGCTTGATTGGGACCTGACCAAGTATAATTTGAATGGAATCGCATTCTTTCGTTCACCAAAAGATAGAAAGGCAATTGCCTTTCTGTCTTCCACCCTGCCTAATCGCAAGCCATGAGCTAATTCCTTGTAGAGCTGATCACATTGTCCTCCCGAATCTCATTAAAGTTGATGAATCTGTTGCGGCAGGTCCCCTCCAGAGTTTCTTGCGCACAAGTCAGCCCCACTGTGAGGTCAATCTATGATACCACCAGATGGACAAAATACCGCTCTTTTGCCGCCGCTTCTTTGGACTGGCCCATATAGTCTTTTAAGGATACAGTACGGATACAGTACTATGTGTTGAATCGGCTAAGTACTATCGTTTGAAATGAAGCCTTGCAATTGATGATGCATGGATTATGTCATTTTGCCACCATCTCATCACGGCATCATCACTCAGAGCACAATCCATACCAGCATCTCCTCGTTTACTACTCAAGCCATGCCAGTACGTAGGCTTCCTAACGAAACCGTACTTTACCAGCTAACAACAACTTCTACTTTAGAAGGCCCTTCCGCGACCGTCGCTTCGATCAAACAGTTCCATTTCCTCACCCTGGGTCGAAATCACTCAAAGCAGCTCATAATGGGAGAAACAAATTGGTTACAAGACGTCTGCGTCGGCTGTGACAGGCAGACAGATGGCAAAGCCTACTGTGGAGAAGGCTGTCGTCGCGCCGATTATGTGAGGGCCATATCTGGGTGCAAGGCAAACTCACCTGCTTCTCATCAGGTCCCGATCTCGTGGTCTACACGATCAAGCAACAATTTCTACCTTCTTCCTGCCTATGATTTCAGGCAGCAGAAGTCGCAAACCTCCGGGCAGGTTCACCTACCGAGGCTCGCCGCGAACTCGATGCTTACGCAGGCTCCTTCGATCAATCTCGCCAGTATCGAAGACAATCTGGTACATGAAGTTAGCATGGGAGCGTCCTCTTCCACATCTCTTTACGCAGAATATTGATCACACCACAACGATTGTCTGATTTCAACGCTAAGATAATAACTCTCCATTGCCAAGTTGACCAGATGCGATGCCAGATATGCAACTAGGTCTGTGGAAAGGAGCGAAGTCCGGTTTCACTTGGGAAGCGAGCACTCACAGTCGCCGTGAGTCAGCGGTAGTGGCAGCAGCAGCGGCTACGATACTCTCGCGTGCACGCATTTATAAAGGGGAAGTGATATCGTCTGTTTTCAGACGGACCAGCGGAGCGAGAGTTCGCGCTCAAGAACGAGTGACTGCAAGGTGTTCGACGTATACGCGGGACCAGCGTCTTGTAACCCGAGATAGGAGAGAGAGTCTGGGGTTAAAACCATAACTTCACAGCCACCTCATTCCCGCAAATAGATGTCACGGAATTCACGCAGATGGCAGTAAATTGGAAATGCTACGAATTCCAGAGGCAAGAATCCGATCAAGACTGTGATAATCATGTCTCTGGCGCCCGCATCATGTTTCTGGCGCCCGAATCATGTTTCTGGCGCCCGCATCATGTCCAGACGCACCATGAGAATGCCCAGTACTTCAAATACCGTTGACAAGCCTATCGATCGTGAAAGAAACATACATTCATACGGAACAAAGAAATTCAGCAAAGGGAATAATATTAGCCACCAGAACTTATGGCGCCACGCCAGCCACTCTCTGGGATACTATGTGTCGGTACGCCAACTACGGTTCGATCGCAACTTAATACCACAACAGTATCTAGACGGGCGTGGGAAAACATCTTGTTCGAAGACGGACCTGTAAGAAACGTTGATTATCTGTCACATGAGCGGGAAGAAGAAGATATCTGGACTTCTTGGCGATATGTCGTTACCAAGAATGGTTTCCGTGACAAAGTCAGATTGGAAAATGCGTCATGGAGAACGTGGGCTAAGTTAAAATATCGCCTTACGACAGTCTCCCCGGAGGCATTGGATTGGTTGGTTGCGCCACTGTCCCTCCCTGGTTTGGCTCTTCACCTTATTGATCTGACCGATAGTAGGGCCAAGGACAGCGACGTAACGTGGTTGTATGGCCCGTTACAGATATGTAGCAAACGACCTTGGGCATCTGACCCGTCTCCGCCCTGCGATCTTTCGACGTCAAACTTTGCTCTCGACAGAAAGTCCATCCTCAAAAGGAAGTCCACCACAAATGCCAACTTACAGCGATATGTTCTAGCGCAGACGCTCTTGAAGAATGCCGGTGCCATTGTGCAGGCCCAAATATATAACAATACGCAAAGCCGCACTCTTGAGAGATCAATGTCGGAATCGATCCTCTCTCGAGCTCTGGCAGGGAAGTATGTCATTAGCTCCACCAGCTCCACGCCTAATAACACACCTACGGCTACGCCATCGTCTGGGTCGCAGTCTTCTCACGACAGGCGTCATGTACATTTCAATAACGAAGTCGAGCATTGTTACGAACCGAAGTATAGTGAAGATAGGAGCGACGAAAACACCGGCTCTTTGACATCGATGATTCTTCACACGATCGGTTGGCAATGACGATCCACAAGGGCATGATAAGCAATTAACGTACTGCAAATGACGGTTTGAGGAGGGAGAACAAGAAAATAACGCCGCTACCATCAATTGCAGGTATATCGCTCTCCCAGTCACAAAGCCCCTTCTTGCTTACTCCGCCCGGCACACAAACCATTAGATCCGCTGTGATGAGGCTGCAACGTGGGGGAGAGGGGATGTAGGACCCGTAGAGGGGAGAGGTGCGGATGGACAGTGAGGGTTAGGTTTTGGTAGTTTGGGGTGGGGTCGGAACCCAGAATAGGCGTTTTCTTTTCTGTCGTGCAGCACTGCTGCCTGGAAAGCTGGCTGAAAGCAAGCGGAAGAAGAGAAAGGTCAAAGATCCCCAACCTCTTCACCGAGTCGCCCGTGAGTCTACAGGAGACAAAAAAGTGGCAGCCTCGTCTTCTAGCACGACTTGATTCACGACCTGCACATTGAATAGCCGAGTTCTGAGGTCACCAACAGACCAGGCCAAGGGGATGGTACGCATTAGGCACTTGCGCTTCGAGGAGGCTAGTTGACGCAGTGATTAGAAGCAAAAGAACATAAGCACAGAATAGCGACTTTTTTGTTGTCCCGCGTTCATCGTGAAAATTGTGAAATCTTCGAGCCTGCTGTGTGACTGCTGTCGCTGATATCTTCGAATCTCGTGCCGATTGCTCGCGTCGTCGGGGTTTCAAGGTCCCTCTGCGACTACTCGTGCAGACGCCGTATTTCAGGGCGACTATGGTCTTTTCCATGCATTCCGAATCCTCGTTGCGTTCAGATACGTTCCACGTTGATCACTAGTGTGCATTACGTCACTTGCAGCTGCCACAGTACTAGATCCTCCACAGGTACCGCCCCATTTTAGGCGCCATTAACTCCTTTGTGAAGCAACCCGTGGTTGCTTATCGGATTTGCTATTCACGTTGCTATTCATGCGTCGCTAATAAACGCTAAAAGATTGAATAACACATCTGTCTTGACTCGACATCCCTCGCCAGGACGAAGCGAGAGCCAGATAGCTACATCTTTCTGGCTAACTCGCTTGAAGTTCTGCTGAGCGATGAGAAGGTATGCCTCTGCACAAAGCATCGTCGACTCGCCCTCGGTGTTGTATGTGTAGTAGGCTTCCACGGCTGGCTGGAGGACGTATCCTGATAGCAAGGGCGAGTTCTCTCGACTTAGAATCACGGCAGGTTCGTCTGTCTTATTGTCGTCGGGCTTCGAAGAGTGTCCATCAGAGCAGCAGGTTCCCGTTGTCATCGGAATCGGGTCTGTATTGGCCGTCGTAGATAGCAACGTTCCAGCTCCTCCAATGAGCTGATAATCCGTTGTTTGAAGAGTTAGATCCGATGCGCTGAATGATCTGGAGCGACATCCTCCACTGACGCCAGTTGATGCAGGTGCCCCGGGTAATTGAGTTTCGTAGGTATAGTTAGGCGACTGGGCTAGAGGAACAACTGCTCTTGAAATTTCGGATTCCGGGGGCCCATCATCGGCATCCTCAGATCCAGCATGCGGAGAGATGGCATCGACAAATTCAGGGCCGAGTCCGTCGGAGAAGTCGTCAGAGAGCGGGAGCTGAATTGGCAGTGGAGTAGACAGTGTCAACATTCTCAGGTTGGCAGTGTCCGGAAGTAGGCCAAATGCTTGAAAACCGGTCTTTCGGGGGCTAGGTAGTTTGGCATGCGATCTGCCACCCTCAGCACTCTGAAACTGCTGTGGCCGTACAGGACAGCCTGACACGCTCTGGTCATCCTGATTGCGGCGTTGGGATGATTCCGCTTGAAGTGCTTCAACCTGATCTCGGAGGGTCCTGATAGACTGTTCTGCCTGACTGAGCTTCTGTTCTAGCGTCTCGATGTAGTCCCTCCGACGAGCGCGATGACGGCGCTGGTTGTTGCGAACTCGCTCTAGGGTATGCTGCGCCGTAACGCGGATGCTCTTGGGCCGTGTCCGGGTGCGACGGCATGAGAATTTGAATTGGAAGTCATGGCGGCTGGCCATTTGGGGTTTCTTCAACGATCTGTCACCGATTAATTATATGGCAACGACACCAGGACAGGGAAACTGGTGACATATCAAATTCGGTTATGTAAGCACACCCTGGCTAGCTCGCGCGATTCATGCGACTAAACGATATGTCTCCACTGGAGCCTCCTCTGGGTGGCACTAAAGGCGCGAAGCTCGGTTATACCGTCCGAAGGCTTGTTATCGTCCGTACGCTTGATATCGGGCAAATCTATGCTTGCCCAGTTTTCAAAATCACCAGCGGATGACATGAGCGGTGACATATCGCTGTCCATGAAAGGGCTAATTGAGTTCTCGATGGCATGAGCGGTGACATATCACTTTCCATGAAAGGCCTATATAAGTTCTCGATCGAGCCGGGCTCATCGAACCCTTACGTGCCAGGAACAAGAAAGCAAATTCATTAGACTGATCACAAAGCACTCTTCATTCACAGATCATACCCAACGACTTTTGACATGATGGTATCAAAAGACGTTTACGACGAAGTCAATAAGAGATACGGGTCAATCGACAAGAGTAGCACTGGCCAGTACGAGCAGACAGTCGCCAAGTCCTTCGGGTACACTGAAGAAGAACTGGCTAGTATTCCAGAGGGTGCGAATCTGGGATTGAGCTGTGGCAATCCGCTTGCGCTTGCTAGGCTGAGAGATGCATGTATAGCCATGCCCTGCACTGGATCTATGTGCTAATTTACGCAGGGCGAAACCGTTATTGACCTTGGATGTGGTGCGGGCTTCGATGTCTTCACAGCCGCAAAAAGGGTTGGTACATTTGGTAAGGCAATTGGAGTTGACATGAATGAGGCGAATGAGCATCCGATCTGCATCAGCACTTGGAGGACGCACTAACGATATGGCAAAGAACATGATCGAAAAGGCAAATACCAACAAAATCAAGATCAATGCTGAGAACATAGAGTTCGTCCAAGGAGCCATCACTTCTATCCCGCTGCCAGATAACACAGCCGACTGTATTATCAGCAACTGCGTCATCAATCTCGTTCCTGCAGCGGAGAAGCAGCTTGCATTTGATGAGATGTACCGACTGCTCAGGCCTGGCGGAAGAGTTTCCATTAGCGACATCCTGGCCCGGAAGGAGTTAACTGAGGACATAAAGAAGAACATCGCCTTGTATGTGGGGTGCATCTCTGGAGCGAGTCAGGTCAGCGAGTATGAAGCGTATCTCAAAAAGGCAGGATTTTGGGGTGAGTCCAATCTTGTCCACTGGCGCATGCCCAATGACTAACTTGCATGCGCCAGATCCTCTGATCGTAGACACTAAGAACGACCTGAATGTGTACTTGACCGCAGCAGAGGACGGGACATCATGCTGTGGAACGGGCGCAGAGAAAGGTTCATCTTGCTGCAATGCGGAGATGCAACCGAGATGCTGCAAGCCGGAGCAAAAGGAGTCCTGCTGTCAATCCGGTTCGTCCACATGCGGTTGTCAGGACAAGACTTCGATGGCAAGTGATGCCAAAAAGTTGGCAGCTTCACTGGGAATCATGGATTTCAATGAACGGGCTGGTACGAACATTGCAAGCTCCCCATATGGTGGTTCTAGGCTAATAGAATCAAAGGCTCGTTCCAAGTCCATGCCGTCAAGCCTATGACCAGTTGAGATATGACGACTCCAGATCTTAGAAGCTGAAAGCTCTTAGGATTGGCTGAAGTCGCTAACCTTTATCTCTATGGCGTAGGTTTGCCTTGGTTCTACTTAGTATCCACTGATGGGTGTACATATCTGTCAGCAGTCCAGGTCCATTCGCGAAGTTCTGGCAACCTCCACCTTTGTTGCACAGTAACTTATGTTTGCCTTGAGCTTCTATGGCTAGAATACACAGGACACAGCTACTCTAATGTGATATATGAATATTGATGCTTCACGTGACATCAGGATCGTGAATTGAGCAAGGGCACTATTAAGGACTGTTCGTTGGCGTCCTGAGCATGGCAGAATTGAACAACTGTATCCCATGCTCCCTGTAAAACAAGGTGTGGATAAGGGTAAGGTGCCACGGCGCCAAGGCGACGGGATGACGCAATCCCTGGCACAGATCACACGCCGCGTGGAGCAACACCTGCCAGATCCATTCAGCCCCTGCCGATCGGGACGGCCCCTCACTAAGTTGAGGGGCCGCGCATCCACGATCCACCCAATATAGTTCTGACGGCGCACTGCGGAGTACAGGAGCTTCTACGGTACAAGAGCTGTTCCCGGCATCCCCCTCCCGGAATGGGTCCTTTCCCAACAAAATCGCCTGTTGCGGTCCAGTTTATTGCCTCCCAAGTGGTACCCATATTGAGGTTACAGACACAAAAGATGCAGAGCTCGGGGACAAAAGCCTTGAATGCTCTGAGCAAGTTACATCCCAGCCCATTCCTATCAAGGACGAGCAGTTTGGCCAACAGCCTGAGATGTTAGAAGGCGCCCAGGACACCCAGCTCTCAATAGCTGTCACACCGCCAACACCGCTGGAGGCGGCTGTTACATCACGGCATTCATCCGAACCGCCGGGCGCGGCTGAGCTGCAAGAGGGAGAAAGCGATAGGTTCACGGAGCTTCTAGCGGAACTACGCGCAAAATTACATATGATTGGGGATGAAAGCGGAGGAGGAGATTGTGAAGTATTTAAGAATGAACATTTGTATCTTGAAGCTGTTTGCACTAGCGGAGCTGAGTATCAGGTACAGTGAGGGAAAAAACGCTAGGAGAGCTGTGCCTAAGAAGAAACCGAAGAAGGAATTGTCACAGTTGTCGCTGAAGGATCGCTTTACTGACCTACTCTTCCCTGAAATAGATAATATTGAGGGGAAAGAAGAGAGGAACGACGCGCAAAAGGTAGCTAAGGCAAAATTTAGCTATTGGATAACCTTGGGAGAGCCGCTGGCGAGAATGGCACAGCGACTTGGCAGTCTCATTCTACTTATCCTGCCTGAAAATCTGACTGAGACGGAGCAAATTGTTCTTGCTCGACTACTAGTGAGTCTCGCTACCTTTTTGGCTGATTATGATTTAGCCTTCATCACCTCAAACGGTCTCAGATTCAGGATTTCGTAGATTACATCGACTTGATTCGCCCAGGTCTGAAGGAGGAAGTTATAAACCTGTCCGGCGTCCTCCTACAGATAGTAGACTACATCTGTTAATACACGCCGCTGTATAACGTTGGAACACACTTCCAGTTAAAAGCCGCGAGCAAGCTAAAGCTAGGACAATTCTACCCTTTGGCCGAGTACGATCTGATTGCTTTGACAATATGCTTCCTGGTTTTCTCGCAATCAAAGACCTGCCCGTGATCCAGATGTTCAAACCAGAGTAACTCCAGCCCAGATCCTGTCCAGCGTCCACCTGTCCACGCTCCTGTGCCTTTGTTACCAATTTCGGTGACCCTCGCCTTTCCATTCCTGTTCATCGTACTGATCGCATTGCCATTTGGTATCCCTCCTTGTGGCACAGAAGCAGTCAGGTACCGTCTCACAGCCTCGGTGTCCACAATCAAATCTCTTCCACTCAACACAACTGTAACATCCCTACCTTCTTCCCCATTCTCCCCCTCCACCCCCAAGTCTTCCTTCCAAACTATATTCTGACTCCAGAAGAACCCTCGCGCTAAAGAATGAGCCACTCCCATATCCTTACTCCCGAAATACCACAACTGGTATTCGTTTGCCCGTACCGGCTGACGTACCGTAAAGTTGTATGCGACGTCAGGGAGGTGGAGAAGGAAAGAAACAGGATCGACAAGTACAATGTGGCTGACGAGTGGTGCGGTCAGGGGAGATTTGAGCAGATGCGTGGAAATTATAGAGCCGTAAGAGTGAGAGACGAGGATGAATCTGCTCCAGCCGTGGTGCATGACGATTGCCTGAATTTCATGGACCATGACATCCTTTTCGAGGGCCGGGTGGGTTATACGAGAACTTACGGGCATAATCTCGAGTGCGATTATTCCGACTCCTGCATCATCCCCACTACACTCTCTCGTCTTATTTAAGTCGCGAAGGAAATTGATATACGGGTAGAGCCCAATACCAATCCCGTGGATGAACAGAACAGGCAACCGAGTCTTGGACGAATGTGACCGATGCCAATACGTGAGATGCCTGGCCGGCGAACGGTAAGCGGAGAGTAGCGTAAGAGGGCGCAAGGGAAAGAGCGTAAAGAATCGTGTGATAGAAGTGCGGTGAAAGTGGAAGCCGTTGTGCAACATCGACCAATACGTTATAGTATCGACTACACAAACACACTATAAGAAAGTGAGGTCAGCATTTCGAGCTGCTTTCAAAATAACGAGAGTGACATACAAGGTACCACAAAAGACTACGATGCAAGCAGTCAACCTTATCCAGTGTCAACCTTATGCTCCTCGCACTACCCTTTCCTAATGGTATATTCCTCCCTAGCAGCTTTTCCATAGTCTCCACATAGCCCTCAATCTCCTCCTCATCCTCATTGTTCGTCTGTCCAGTATTCAAGAACGCCCACCTGAAGAATTCTTTGACGTTTTCACGTTTAATGTGTTCCTCTTTCGCTCCAAGGAACCATTTGCTCAGATACTTCTCTGGGTCCTTTACAGCGGCATTGCAGCGCTCAAAAAGCTTTGCCCTCTCCTCCCGTGGCGGTAGTTTAGGATGGATGGCAGAGCGCTGGAGATGCCATCTATATGGCAAGAAGAAGACGGTGAAGAAGGCAGCTTCGGCAACAAGCCAGGCTTCGATCGGGAGCGGAAGACGGTTGATGTAAAGGGCCGTTGGCAGAGGGTGGAGTAGGAGAACACAGTAGAGGAGGCTAATGGGTGCAATATTGTGGAGGAAGAGGGTGCAGCTGCGTATAAATATGTACTCTGCAGTGGACGTTCCGATCATCGTGATAGTTGATCACAGTGCTTTGTTCTGCGGAGCTGCTACGACTGAAGCAGAGTGGGAAATCGGGATAGGGTGTCGGATACCTATACTTGTCGACCTTATAGAGCTGAGAAGCTTAATAGAAGTACCTTATATTTACATGCTAAAAGGATGTCATAGTAACACCTCGCATCTCTAAAGGTTAACTTTGGCGTAGGTCTGATAAATTGTTGGGATGTTGAGAGTAATCGAAAATAGCGAACCGCCGATAAGCTTTAGGGACGATCCCAGATTATACTTATACAAAATAATATGTCATCAAGGAGTGAGCATAGTCATCCATTTACGGTTGATCCACTGGTGGCTGCCCAAAGGTTTCAGACACCTGCCAAGCTTTGACACCAAGCTTGGGACACCAGAATTACCGTTTTTGAAGTTGTTAAATCTCTTTGAAACACTTTAAATAGTCGTAGCTTGCCATGAAATGCCAGCAGCTACCTCGATCTAACTACAACTCTCAGGATTGCAAGAGACATCATAAGTCCCTTAGCTCTATGCTCAATATACCTATCCCAACATGAGTAACGTCCAGACTGTTTGCGATGCATGAATTACGTCATCCCCTCTCTTTTGACGCTACGGCAGTGTCAACGCTTCGGATGATTACGTGTTGATCACGGCAAAACTAAACAGCAGTTGTGGCATGGCACTCGAGAGGTGGCAGTTGAGGGCCGGTGCAGTTGTTGGTGCAGTTGTTGGTGTTGGTGTAGCTCAACCATTGGTGTCGTTGGTTACAAAGTTAAAAGTGGTCGAAAATAAAAAATCCCAAATCCATTGACAGCAATGACCGTGCTCAGTTCCTCCGAAGGAAAACGCTTATTTTGCAAGTACTGGTGATCTGGTTGGTTAGCAATGACGTCAGACATGGAGGAAAGCGTTGTGGGTGGGTGCTTTGGCTAACGTAGAGATGAAATTTAGTAGGGGGGCCTACAAAGCAGCCACCGACCGACCGGATGATCGGTACCGATGAAACGAGGCCAAACCGAAGAATGATGTAGAGTAGAGTAGAAAGCTAACCCAATGACTCGACCTTCGAGAATTCCCACACTTCCAAACGGTTTATTTGACAGACAAAGGGTCCCTTAGCGTGGGTCAGTTACGCGGCGATGCCTCGAAGAATGACAGGAGGGGTACCAAGGCTACCATTCGAGAAGGCCAGAGAGAGGGATCTTTACCAGTAGGTCATCATCATGCCATTGCAGCCGACCTGATTAACGCCCTAATTAGATATTATCAACCTCCTCCTTCGCCAGGCTTCGAACCGGACCATATACCCCAATCCTCGTACGATACGCCGTTATCTGCCTTCGCCCAACTGGCGACTCTACGTTTGAACACAAGGCGTGCGTTGATATCCCTCATTGATCGAACGAATCAGTATATTCTCGCCGAAGCTACGCAGACATTATCCCTCCAATCTGATTCAGTGCACAACGATAAGGACGAGCTATGGTTTGATAACTTTGACCCGGCCTCAAGGGCTTTGCGAGGAGGGTCTTGGGGTGGTACCTTCAGCCAATCCACGGAGGTTGTTATCCTTGATCATCAATGATCTACTATAAAAGGTGAAGAATATGGGGGCTATCCTATCCTATCCTATCCTATCCTAGTTGACGCTGCGAACCCAGGGCTGGGTCCTACCCTAGTTGTTGTTGTTGTTGTTGTTGTTGTTGTTTTATTTCTCCGGAGCTTCTTGCACTAAGCTATAAGCTATCCAAATTCTGCCGGTATTGGCCCTGCACATCATTGTCTGCTGGAACCAGGGCTGATTCCGGGTTGTCGACCAGTCAGAACCCCGGTCATTTTAGTGAATTTCGTGGACCGGGGGCTGATTCCAGGTAAGAAATGGGGGCTGATTCCGAGTATTCACAAATCGACGTCACGTAGACCACAGACTTAATAATTCGAGATATAAGGTAAGTGAAACTTAGGGTTAGGGTTATTTTTATTGCCGTGATTAGAATTTCCAAATTTGACGTGGTTGAGGTAGTTAGGGTTACTACTCATAGTAGCGCCCGAAACTTTCTCAAATAGACTCATAGATGTTTGAGAATTCGGAGCTCGTGGCTCGATCAGACATTCGGACATACCTTTTCGGAGAAGTCGCTCGTCGCATATACTTTTGATTTCTCGAAAAATATGACTGACCTATAGACATGTGTGAATAAGACTGTGTTTCGGGGAAGCACAGTGGTTTTAGCCCCGCCCTCACTCCTAATGGATCCCAGACATCGACCGACCACGCTTATCCCTAAAACTGAAGCCAAGAGACTTGTAGTTGACAGCGGCATTTGGAGGCTATGTGGACCCATGAATAGCTTCGGACGGTTAGTTGATTCTATAGTGGAACCTGCTGAAGTTGACGTAGACGTAGCTCTGGTCTGCTCTGGCGTCACATAGTCACGTGACATGCAGGTGCTTATGGCTGTCTGTATGATTAAACCTAATTTTGATAAAGCATCATCACCATCATGAATATTAGTCGGTCGTTCTTTCCTAGATCCGTAAAATTTATTAAATTATACAGGGCAATAGCGAGCGTTCTAACTCTAAGCAGGCCATTTTACACCACAGGTGGTAGGTGTAGCTCGTCACTTTTATATCAACTTACGGCCACCACTCTATCCAGATTTTGTATAAACAATAACTTACTAACACTTCGTTGCCCCCAATTTGGTTAACGCAAGGTTAGTCTCTAAATTGAGAGGAACATGGCAGCTAGAGTTTGTCGCATCGGTAAAGAGCCATTGTGAGACTGATCTTTGGAAGCATGATTGTACTAAAGGCTGTCCTAGGTTGCTACCATGTTGTTTACACGATCAAGGAGATCGAATGTTGTCAGTCCAATATCCGCGTCTCTTAAAGGAATCCCGTGTCAATGGTTTCGACAGCCTTCTTTCGTCCCAAGACGGAAGGGACAACGTCTTCTTCTTCCATTCAAAATCCAATCGCATTTGATTTTGTGGCTTCATTCGGTCAGTGCTGTCTTCACTGTGTTTAAGCGTCGTAGATCACAGTGAGGCGTCGCTAAAAAACCTACACCTACTCCATGGGACGTTACCAAGAGAGGGATGGCAACATGACAATTGTCCTACTGCCATGACCAGCAACACCAGTGGGCAACGGAGACCTAATGTTAGAAAGAATGACCCATCTGGCACACATGCAATAGCTGAGTGTTCTGCATGTTCATGGCTAAAGTAACTCGCAATAACGCGTCAGCCATTCAGTCGAATATGCAACAAAGACGAAAATAATTCATCACCTAGATTGGCTATGGTAGTTACTCCTTTCGGAAGCACTCCTGAAAGGCTATTTCTCCCTGCTGAAGATCCGTCGGAGAAAAGCCCTCGAGAGTGGACGCAAGGCGGGCATACATGAACAAATAATGGCGAGATTGGCTTCGATCGATGACCAGCTCGCGGTTGCGCCATTGCGTTCGGAGAATTCGGAAGGGTGGTTAATAAGTTGGATGAGTGTGGTTAGACGAATGATGCTTACAGCACAGATACTATGTATTCCATGGACCTATTAGTTAAATGTTGAAAGGAGACTTTTCAGCCACCGAGGGCAAGATAGATTGTGGACTGAGAAGGGATCAAAACATACAGCAATCCAACCCCGAAAATCAAAAAAACTCCAATCTTTTGTCTCCAGGGTAAATTCAAATGTGACAATACAGGCATTGGTAAGAGAAATATCGCCAGGTCGGTCGCAATGTTCATCGAGGCGTTAAAAAACCAGACGGGTTTCTTGGGGAGACATTGGTACTTGATTGAGGAGTCCCAGAAGGCGCTGACGGGGATGCAGAAGAGGAAGCCACTCAGCACGGCCCAGAGACCATAGACAACTACTATAGCCATGACAAGTTTCACAACGAAGGTGAACCAAGGCTGAGGGAAGAGACGGAGGTAGAAAAGGATGATGGAGACCTTGGTGAGGACGAGACTCAGGTTGTAGAAGGGAATTGTCATCCAGAGGGCCTAAATTTTGAACAGTCCTGTTAGAGATGGACTTGTACTGTTCAAATGGTGTTGAGAGCTCACCTTGAGTTGATTTTTAAATTCATTAGGGGTGACTGTTGAGGCAGAGTCTCCCAGGCCATAATGGACCTCTGAGGAGCAAAATGGTCAGACAAGTGATGTACTCTGAGAGCGCGAATGCCTACCCATAAGAAGAAAGGCAAAGAACACCAAATTCGCGATCTGTTACATCCATCACTTATTAGCCCATCAGTAACAAAATCCAGTGATGAATTGGGAAGTTAGGGCACAAACGAACCAGAGAGGCTATAATCGTGTAATCATCTGCTCCTGGCCGCCTCAGGATTCGAAACCGTGTATACAACCGCAGCAAAACCGAAACGACAGCCAAGATAGTTAAAGGAATGGTAATAGCCCGAATATGCATCCCGAGTTGATCGATCGTCTGGCTTAACCAGCCTTACCATCCATCTCACTAGTCTTCGCAACAACGTTCCTAGGGATTATAAATGACCATGTGCCAAAAAAACCGGGAAGAGTCCGTTTGATGGATGTGGATTCAGTCCCGAACTGTAGGATCCTGTTGAGAACGACTTCCACCTTTTGCGTCTTTTCGTTTTGTTTTGTTTCGTCTGCATCCTCCTGCAACTCGGGCCTCCTACCGTAGCGAAAAGTAAATTATGTCATGTAAGTTGCCACGAATGACTTGCGTCATATAACGCAGGTCATGGCGTAACCGACATAGTGGGGGGCGGTAATCAATCAATAACTTACGTAACATTAATAACACCAGCATGGTACGCCAGACGAGCATAACAGCTCAAAAACTTAATAATCTACTTTATGAGGCTAGGGCCTAGCTCGTAGTTTTCCCCGATCACGTTGTGATAGGATTCTATTTGTATGGGGAAAATAAGGTGTGGACCGTGCGAAACCCAACCCGAACATGTCGTGATCGGGTTAAACAATAGTGTTCAACGGAAGTCAACCCTGGCTGGAGGTTTCTACACCGCCCTAATAAATTAGGAAGGCGGTGGCTTGTTTGTATACCCTGGCCCCTTTCTCGCCCCCTAGTTCCGCCCGCTTTATTTTCTGCCTCCAAAAAGGGTAAATGAAATGAATATCTCTATAGGTGCGCGTACGCGTATATCGCGTTGTAATGTAATCATGATGATAATAATGTTGATTCATTTGTATTCAAATACTTACTACCTTTCTCCAAATCACAACCATCCTTTACTCTCCCACCCTTTGCCGTTTATCGACAATGGACTTCCTCCAATTTCACCCCATTTACAGGGTCCTTATCTGTACCTCCTGTGGATATGCGGTAGTACCAGGCACTGTCAGAAGCCATCTGCGGAATGCACACAAAGGCGAGCTCAGTCTATCGGAGATAAACGACTACCTTCGAGTTGTTCGTACAATGGATCTTGAAGCACCTAAGCTCGTTCAGCAGACATCAATCCCGCCATGCAGCCCACCCATCCCTCACCTCCCGTTGTATCTTGATGGTATTGCGTGCAAGCTTTGCGAGTCCCAGCCTTTCGTGTGTCGTAGCGAGAAGTTTCCTAAGGTTCACCTAAAGAAGATCCACGGCTGGACCAGTGGTGAGAAGGCTGGCCGGCCGAGTAAGTTGCAAGTGGCACATTCCGCCCGAGAAACATCTTTTTCAAAGGTTACAGCTAGTCCTGTTGCATGTCAGACCTTCTATCGAAGCAACTTCTTTCGATATTTTGTTGTGAAGCCTGTGATGGACAGTAGGGTCGGAAGTACCTTCGCCAACTTAGGCAACAATGCGACGAACTCATTCCCACTTAGCCTCGAGGACCAGATCACACTTCAGCTAGCTCAGAAGCTTAATGCCACAGAACCGTCTCTTCTAGGACACGGCCGTCATTACACCCAGGTCTCCCCGTGGCTAGACACTACTCAATGGACCCGCTATACCCAAGGCCATGATCTTCATCAAGCAGCTCGTCTAATTCGCCTCCCAGATTCCTATCGACTAGTTGGATCTACTGGCACCCAAGCTGTAGACCCCGCTGACCATCATCTTCTCGTCATTCTTGAATCCTTTGACCGCATCATTGAGCAGGCCCGCAATTCACTCAAAGAAGATCGAGTAAATGTATTTGATCAGCATCGAGTCAATGGGTTCCTTCATCGTCGAAGCGCGCACCGTCCACTCTTGCATAAGCTAAAGAATGAGACATACAAGATGTACAAGAAGGTCTGGAAGCAATTACTCTGCTTCCTCTACCGACTCGTTTGGCAGCAGCAACAGCCATCACTACATTGCTGCCTTACTGCTGCCCAGACCGTGGCACTTAGCAGTGTCGTTGAGCGAGCTGCAGAGGTGATACAACAACGGGGGGATGGCGACATAGGCCAGGAGTTAGCTGCAGCCCAGATTGCAGCCCTAGATCAAGCCACGCTTCTTCTCTGTATTGCCTTACTAGACCACGCTCTTTACAAGGATATCTATGATAGTGTTATCGTTGGCTTTCTCGCTGTTCTTGGCATTAAAAAGGACGGCTGCTTCTCAGAGGCTACAACCTACACCTCATACCTCTCTGCGTTCATTAAGATGGCCCAACTGCTTGTCATCCAACGCTCTGTTCTTGCGGTTGAGCTTGACGAGGTTGACCACGCAGCCGATATCCTTGACGTGATGCAGGATCGATTTATGGTATACGGGACTCGCTTCCCTATGAACTGGGCGCAGAAGCTACGTACATATGGCAAAAAAATTCGGGATACGACAACCTCCTTAGGGCATATTATCTGGACCGATGACGGCGAGCAGCTTACGTACAAAGATTTTGAGGTGACAATGACAAACCTTAAGTCCTTTGTCGCTAAGCAAGTGAGCATCGCACAGCAGCAACTCCATGACCTGCTATTGATTCACGAGGATGAGGATCGCGAGTCTGTCACCCCTAAATTCAACCTCCGCAGCCTGAAGGATGACCCAAGCATTAGTGAACCAGGCTGGAACTTCCTCAAGCACACAGAAAACTCGGCCTTACATGGCTATGAAGACTGGCTGTTAACCCGAGTCATTAACACTTCTCAACTCATCAATTCAGGTTGCTCTGTCCGGCTTCATCAAAGGCTCATCTTGCCCTCTTGACTCAGGCCTCAAGTCTTCCATTACATTCTGGCTCTCCGGTGAAACAAGCGGTGGCTGCGAAGAAGGCACTTCCACTGACGCATACGGGTACATCTCTGGTGGATTTGCCATCTCCGAAAACTTCGCTACCTCTGGCTCTCTGAACGCTAAAGGACAAGCCGCTCTCGCCAAATTCTGCAGCACGGTTGGTGGATCAATCGACGCAGGAATACTCGCATCCCTCAACACCTGCGCACGCGGTGGCTTTGCTTCTTCCCTTGAGATGTCTGCTTCTGGTGAGCTCTCTTCATGGCTCGCTAGGTCCGAATGCTCTCTCGACTTTGAACTCCGGGGTTCAGTCATGGCCTGGATGTCTGTTGGTATCTCTGGTTCAGGCGGAGCAGGCGTTGGAGTTGGCGGTGGTGCCGGATTTTCTTTCGATTCTTCTGCTCTGGTTTCTATCTCCGCAGGTATCTCCGGCTCCGCTGAGATGTCCTCCACTGTGAAGGGTGCCCTCGGTGTCTGCGTGGCTGATGGTGTAGCTAGCTCTGTCGACTTCGAGGCTCGTGCTGAACTTGGTTCCTTCCTGCTCCGACGCTGGAAGAAGTGTTGGTGGTGAGATTCAGGGCCAACTCATGGAATGGCTTTGCGGTTCTAGCCACAGGCACCATGAGGAGGACTGTAACTGCGGTGATAACAATTAAGTCATCAGAACCTACAGGAAGAGAAAAAGGGGTATCTTAGTCTTGTAGCTGAAAACTAGAGTTGCATCGTAGGATAATTCTAGATGTAACTGATGTTTCTCGTCCGGCGTGTACCAAGGAATGGGCTACTCGAGTGACTGATGAGACAAACTTATACTTTTTTGAACAAGAATCGAAATATTGTTTGAGCTTGGCAATATGTCGCAAGTGCGGAGTTAAGCTGTTTTGGGTATCCTGTACCGTTATTCCATATTGGGGGGATAGTCTCCAGCCAACTTTGTCCGGCCTTCCCTTCCATCCCTACAGAACACTGAAGTTTCGCCCACACCCACCCTCGCGCTCCTTAAACAACACCTCGATCTCCACCACCATCCTCTCGGAAGCATAACAACACACCACACATTACTCTCCCGTCTACCACATCAACATGTACTTTTCAAACCCATAACCTCACAGTCACCCATACTCCGTTCCAGTTCATACGTCCCATAAATCAAGCCCACAACTAACACCTACCGCAGACCAATTTCGCCCCAATGGCCGTCCCAATCCGTTGCGTCCACTTCTTCAAGATCCTCAAGTCCGAGAGCAGCCTGATCCAATGGATGTGCAACGTGTGCAGCTTATGCCAGCACTGGTTCATCTTCGAGTGCAAGTACTGCAAGATCAACACTTGCTGCGCCTGCACCAAACTCTGCTAGATAAGAACGCAGGTCTCACCTCTCTCTTCAACGCTATTATGCCACTTACCAAATTTAGAACATCGCCTAGATCCCACCACAGCAATACGTCTTGATGCTTCAGGCCATCTATCCAGTCATTTGGCCCAGGATTCTCCACGCCGAGTGCGACCCATGGGAAAAGCTTTCTTTTGTGTGTCCGCGCCTTGAGCTATTTCCGAACTTTAGGTATGGTTCTTAACCAACTCCACGTCGTAGCTACGGAAGTCTCTATGCGGAAACTTCTAGGGAAGTATATAGACATGCTCCCTGGAACACAAACAGAGTTGACACAAAGTTGACTGTGGAAGTGGGGGTGTGGGGAAATCGCTTGTGTCAACCCACAAGTGGAGTAGACGTCAAAAGGAACGGGGAGTGGATATTAAAGGCGGGGCAAGGTGGACATGCATGCGGACGTGTACTATCACTTTCTATGGTACGATCATTGTACAGGACCTTAATCCAGTCCACAGCGTTTGGCAGACACTGGCGAAGATGAGAGAGGGGACTAAGTGGACGGTTTTTCCATGTAATCAAGGTGGAGGTTTGAAAGTGGGCGGCAATTAGTTTGCAGTTTAGTGGAGTAGACACGACCACGGTGCGCAAAAGTTCAATTGATCTGAGTGACGAGACTGTAAGAGAAAGTCTTAAACTATCTCAATGACCATCCACAGGTATCCGATAATTGGTCGCGCTGATGTAATTAACGTACGACATTGACGATGAGGAGTAACACGGCCTATGCCACGGCTGGCGTGCATGGCATCGTACTGGCCACCCGACGAAAAGGGGCCTGAGCTATCTTCTTTTAGTCGCCCAGAACATACATATACGAGTACTTGCTCCCTCTCAACTCAAAGAACGTGATGCTGCTCACCTGCAACAGCTCATCAACAGACGTAGCTGATGTGGTCATTGAGAGGAACCGAACTGCGTTGCGGTCGGGAGGCCACCTCTCAAGGTCGTATACACCGATGGCTCCTCATCTTTGGTGTATTTTTACATCAGCTCCATTGTTATGTTCCCCAAAGCTCTTATGTCCCGTGAGCGTCGCTGGCCTGACGATGCCATCTCCTGGCAGCGCTCCTGACCAGCCGTACGTTGTTAGTAAGAATTGATCAGAGCATAAATTATCACATTGCTGAGTGTTGATGTCATAGCTCTAGAAGGGCAGGGTCAAACATTGGGTTTGCATCAGACCAGCCTCAAGATCTTCCTCTCCTATTCAATTAAAGTTTTGAGCAGTTTTCTGGCCCCTTGCTGGCTAGAATTCACGGACACAGAGGAGGTTGTTCTAGGCGGTTCAGACCAACAATTCCTTACCAAGTTCTGCAGCGGTTCACTATTCGGTGGACTTGACATGCACATTCAGGCTGAATTGAAGGCTTTTGCTGCTGCTGGTGTTGCCGGTTCTCTCAGGTCATCAATTCAGGTTGCTCTCTCCGGCTTCATCAAAGGTTCATCTTGCCCTCTTGAGGTAAATCACCATCCCGAAAATCAGATGGCTCTTCCACAATCGACCAGGGTCGTCTTGAAAGAATGCTGCGAAAAATTTGAGGTTGCCAAGACTGATGTTGAACGACGCAGTTTCTATCTTTCGCGATAGTTGGATAAGGGTAGTTGAGGTAAATCGAACGTAAAATGCGAGATACGGACGCCACTAGATAGTGAGTCCTGCGCATGGTGGTACCACCGCCGAGCGACGACTGCTGAGCGCCTGCGATTACAATATGTAAATGATTCTTCTAGATTGTCCCGACACCGATATCAATTAGGCCTCATGTCCACCACGCGACTCATCGCAGCCTAAAGTACTCGGAGCAGGGGATGGAAGCTAATGCAGGGCAGTAATAGAAGCTAACTATATTGGAAGCTAAGAAATATGGAGCCGAGAACAAAATCATAAAGTCAGCACCTGAAGGCGAATGTGGCCTTACTGAAACCAAATTCCGTTCCCATTCATCATTTTCACCTTCCCATTTTACATCCACATCACCTCAAGCCCAAGCACCGATCAAACTCATCCCAAACGCGCCCGCAAAAACCAACAAACAAGCCCAAACCCTCCTCCTCCCCCTCAAAACCGTCCAACTCTCATCACTCAAGAAATCCTCGCTCATCAAATCCACCAAACTCGTAAACGTCAACAACCCAGATGAAATAGCATTCATGATCCCGACCATGAGGAGGCCGACTTGTGAGCCGGGTGCGTAGAGGCTGCGTGTTGCTAGACCTATGGCTTGGCCTATTGGCGTTCTGAGGGTGTGTTAGCGGGGTAAAAGGGGAGAGGGGAAGGGAGAGCGTACGTGCAGCCGTAGGCGAGCGCCATGAGCCAAGGTTGGAAAGCATGTTTTCTCCAGCTTAGGGCCGCAATTCTTGACCCAAGTGCGAGACCTTCGAATGTTTCTATTCACAAATCATCAGTTCCGTGAGCTTTCACACCATATGGGGGTGGAAAGGTGTGGAAACTCACGATGGAAAGTAATTGCAATCAAAAGCACGATAAAATCATTCCCAACAGCAACACTGAGCGCCATCCCAATAAACACACTATGGAACAGAATCCCCATCTCCAACAGCAAACACTGCATTAGTGCCTTCTTTTGATTTTGCTTCTCGATGAGCGTGATTGCTGCCCCATTCCCAGATGATGGAGCCATATATTGATCAGGCTCCTCTTTAGTTTGAGGGAGTATATTGCGCTCCACCGCATCGAGAGCCGCGCTGCTTTTCGTAATTCTTTGGAGCTCCCTTCCTGTGCTACTATTTCGGCCGTGGATGAGTCCCTGTTCGGGTCCTGTTTCGCAGTCAGTCACGTGTCCGTGCCGTTCCCTTCCACTCTTTTCCTCCCATGGGCCAGAACAGAACAAACAAAAAACACCTACGCCTCTCTCCCTCCCGATTCCCGACACCAGCACCTTCTTTCGCATTCGCATTCCCATACCCCTCCCCAACACTCTCCTCCATCATTCCCACCGGCATCGCACACCCATTCTTCCCCGGACTAAACACCATCTCCACCACAGCAATCAAGAACACCGCAGCAAGAGCCAACGCCCCCGCCATAGCAGGATAATCCTCATTCCAGAAATTGGGCAGGCAAGGATCAGTGAGGGAAATAAACGCCGTAGGCAACAAATGCACGAACGCAGTAGCGATTAGGACACCTGTGCCAAAATGACGCACGATGAAGAGGAAGGTGGGTGGGATGCGGAGACGGGGTGCTTTTACCACGATGAGAGGGAAAGCGCAAGCTGTTGATGACACGAAGAGGATGATGAACACAGCGACAATGTGGAGGGTGAGGTTGTAGTCTTCTCCATTGGCAGCCGTCCCACACGATGGCTTCGCATCTGTGGCTGCTCGGCGCGCGACCAGCATTCTCGTTATTGGTGAAGATCCCATCTTAAATTGATTGATGGTCAACGGTGAATAATGAGCGTGTATTGTATATCTGATCGGTTGATAAGTTAGAATAAATTATTTTGTGAGTAGGTGTTGAGGTTGATTTTGGTTACTTAGGGGACTATTCGGGAGACTTGGCAGAGTCAGATGGATGTCAGTTCACTCACCGATCACACCGCTTTCAATTTAGATCACAAAGCGCAATGCATCCCCCAAATTCCCCCAAAAAATCAAAATCCCAAAAAGAATATATTGTTTGAGGTCCACGGTACGAAAGAAAAACGCGGGGTCAGCCTCACCTTAATACTTTCTCCCAAAAATTCAGACTCCAATTTTTGTTCTGGGGAAGTGTTGGTTACGGAACTAAGCCTTGTCTTACCCACCTCCGGCCAAGGCAGCGATAATCTGCATAGCGCCTTGGCCTTCCTTGCCAAGAGCCAAGTCCCCCAATTCGGAGTTCGTTCGTCCGGATTCACCCGGTTATGTAATTCGAGGATGTGTCCCTGCGAGTCGTACAGTTTTCCCTATAACTTAGTTATGGATGCGTAAATCATGAAAATTATTCAAGTTTAAACTGGTCTAAGTTATTTATTGCACGTGAAATGAGACATTTGCGGGAGAGGGCGGAACTTGCAACGACTTATTGCTATGGATGTTTCAACATCGCGTCGAACAAGAACGCAAAATAAAACACAGGTCGTATCTTCGCGAATCATCTGCAAGTTGGCGCTTATCCAAATTCAACCCATCACCCCAGATTGGGTTATGGGAAGTAATTAGTAATTAGGCTACAAATTACTATCATCCCGGAAATAAATGCGCAACCGGCGGCTCTTCCAAAGAAACATGCGTATAGCATGGCTCCAGCTCAATGCGGCCATAATTGGGTGGTGTTCATTGGTATCATCAGATCATCGGGATCATCGTGTCATCAGCATCAAGATCTTGAGACCACCTAATTGACGCGAGCCGCGAAAGCGAAATTATTGGTTATATGTTAGGGCCAATCTTCAGATTCCATGCCTTCATCTTCATTTGAATATACAAATTATGAGCATCAATGATATGCTTGACAATGCTGCAAGCAAGGCACATAAGTCTCAGGGCGAATCGCTAAACACCTTTTTGGCATCTCTCACGACATCGGGAGCAATTCTTAGGCTTGGTATAACCGCTTGCATGCTTCTTCGACTTAAATTTCCAGACTACTAGTACGTGGAAGTCCCATTTAGCAAGGAGCCAGACGCTGATCAAAATGTTACGAGCGAGCCTATGGGGTCTTTAATTTGCAATGGAAACCCCGTCCAATGTCTCTGCGAATGCTTCTTTCGGCAGTACCAGATCCCCATCTAAATCACGCATCTGGCTTTGGAAACTACCTCTTTGAGAGCACTTATGCCCCAGTATTTATTCACACAGCAATTCTCTTGGGCCTGGTTACTGGAGCGACGTATGCAGGGACGTCAAATTTATTCGCTGCTTACCTGGCTGGAGCATCCATCAGCTGGTGGGACAGTGAATTTCTAGAGGCTACCCCTCTTGTAGCTCCTGCTACATCTGCCGGTGATGAGAACAGGGCTGACACGGTAAGCCAAGACGAAGCTCAATCAACGCTAGCATCTCCAGACGCTGTCGACGAAACACCCTTAGCGTCCGACCCAACTATTGTACTGACACAGCTGTACTGGTACATTTCTTTGTCTGTGTTCAGTTTCTTTGCCATCACCATGGTCGCAAGATGCTCTGGCTATCCTCCTCGATCCAACTTGCCGCCAACTTTGGACACTCACCCCGAACAGGAGACCGTGCGTCTGGCTCTATCTTTGCTTCGGCTTCTGCATTACGCGTCCGCTTCTCCGTCGCGCCTGGCAGGCAATATGTTTGCTGCGACGCACATCCTTTAAACCGGCCTTAGCCTCTCGATCACGACCACGCCATCGGCAGTGTGGGTGTTTGGTTCCATTCAACTTCGACAGCAGTTTCCGAGATCTGTTTCGAATCTGATGTTTATCTCCTGGGATGGCCCTGGCAATGTCCAGTAACTCTTTTACAACCATGTCAACCTTTGTTGCCAAGATATCATCGAGATTGAAGCTGGCGAGTTCTTGCACTTTTGCAACCGCCAAACCTCGCAATACTGAGCAGTCGTGTCCCGCTCTCATCAGCGACGGTCCAGACGCGGCGGGGCCCCGATGTGGGTTTCCAGACGAGGAGGCTCATGCGAGAGATAGAAAGTTTCTCTATATAAGCAATCTCCACGCAGACCAAGAAGACCAAGGCGAGAGCATCACTTCATTTTTTATGCGCAGGTCAGTATACTTTGCATTCTTTGGTAGGCTGCCGAAGATAAGCACACACCGCCGTTCTAGCCCTGCACCACCGCCCAATGCTGGTGCGGAACGGGCAGCATCTTCTCCATTCCTCGAAACGCAAGCACCAGAGGTTGGTCTCGAGATGGATGAGGAGCGGCTCAGACAGAACAGACTAGAAGAAAAGAGACAGAATGGTCTGAACGGGACAGGCTGGAACAGGTGAATGGTGATAGAAATGATGCACAAGAGGCGGATGACTCATTCCAAGTGCCAGAGAGGGATCAGAGGCGGGACACGCAAATTGACATTGAGAGAATCATAGCAATGGGACTCGGCAGCATCCGTGAAGTTACCGAGGATCCACCAGAACACTCTAGAGAGCAGAACCTGGACAGACAGCTGCAGGTAGTACCTCCTCCTTCCAAGATCCGCATTGAGTTCAAAATTCTTGAGGGAGAGGTATGAAGGACCGATCGAAGTCTTCTGGTGGACCCTTCTGAACCGTCCGAGGTGGAAGGAATCAGGCAATTTGATACCTCATTTAACTTGCTGGTCCCACGACAATGCTTCCAAGCAGTGACTACTAATGGGACGAACACTGTACTTTTGATCAAGGACGATGGTCTCCATGTTAATAGCCAGCTAGTGGTGTTTAAGCCGACATCTGATGCAGAGCCTTTTGCAGGCAGTAGGCCAAAGAGGATCGACATTGAAATCAAAACAGTACCCTTCTTTCTGGTCTTTCTGCATTGCATTTCTTGAAATTTCTGGACTGGTCGGTGTGGATGAGAAATTGATTTATTATACGATATGCATATCTATAGAAGACTAAAGCAGAGCCTAAATGAGTTTGACGACTTGCGATCGCTCTTGTTTTCTTTTTTGTTATTGTTACGAAACTAGAAAATAGAATAACATACATAACTAGTACAAGTATTATGGCATTATAGTATGGGTAGCCGAATTGACAAGTTTCCCCAGTCCACAGTATTCGGACAACCTGGTGTTCTGACGATCATGAGTATCTTCATGGGCGCTATAGAGCCCAGTTGCCCTTTCTTTTGATAGTCTTGTCCGCTAGTGGTGCCAGAGCTGGTGCCACTCGAGAATCGAGCTCCTACGGAGGGGTGAATCAGGCGCTTGCTTATAAGGTATGTTTAGTCCCGACAGAAAGCCATTCTACTGGATCAAGTAGGATTGCCAGATTCGCTTATTGCGGCAACCTGGAGCTGACTTTGCTCTTGAGCTCGAAGTGATTCAACAGTTTGTAAATGGAAGACGCGATAAGAGAACGAGAAGTATGTGAACAACATTGCAACGGTCCTCACGGCACAACTATAGGATATTATCTATATGCTGTAGCGGAAGTAGCTCGCATTATCCCCCTTCTCCATTTCTGCATATTTCTGCTCATTCGTGTATTCCGCGGGGTTCTGGTTTTCAGCATCACGCTTCCTATTGATCGTCGAGAGAACAAAAAACTGAAGGACGATAAGAATCAACGACATCACCAGGAAACCCATGATAATCCCGTGGCCAAGGAAATAGCGCGGCAAATCCTTTGACCTGTACACAAAGGAGGCGATCACACCGCCGCAGTTGCCAAATCCGATTTGCATGGCGATGCCGACGCTGCGCTTGGTGCTGCCGCCGATGTTGTTGCCGTTCCACATAACCATGATGGGAATCATGGGGTAGACGCCGCACGCGGCGAAGAAGGTGCCGGTGTATTGGGCTGCGGGAATGCCGGAGGAGATCAAGAGGGCGGAGCCAATCAGCGCGAGAATGCAGAAGCCCATAAGGAAGCTGGGGTTGTCAGCGATTGGGTGGATGGAGAGACACCGTAACGAAAGCTGGACTTACACGGCTCGCTTTCCGGTTCTGTCACTGTAGTATCCACCGATAACTGTGCAGATACAACCCAGAACGTAGGGTGGCTTCGAAATGGTTAGTATGTATGTAGTAGTACTATTCGGCGTGAGCAGAAAGAACGTACCACAGTAAGCAATTGGGATGTCGCTGCCGTGAACCCCATTGCGTTGATGATTGCCGGTAAGAAGAGCGAGAATGAGTAGAGCGGAACGAGGATACCCAGATAGGCACTGTGAGTAGCCTTAGAAATGCACTCCACTCGATGTGCTGGGCATATCGGGTTACTTACACGCACTGTATCCAGATCTTCCAATCTCCAAACGCCATCCACATGAATTTTACATCATAATACTCCGCCATGCCATCATTATCATGGCTCAGTCTGCGGTGCACCTCCTTAGTTTCGTCTTCCGACAGGAAACTGGCCGTTTCCGGTTTATCTGCAATAGCCCAGAAGGCGATGATTGCAATAGCTACAGTCAAGATGCCTTCGAGGATGAATATCCACGCCCAACCCGGCTTGCCACCCACATTGCTCATTTCGTTGATTCCGCGCGCGAGAAGACCGCCGAAGGCACCGGCGACTGTAGCGGCGGAGAAGAAGATGGCGGCGCGGAAGGCGCACTCGCGACGGGCGTACCAGAGCGTGATGTAATAGTTGACGCCCTGCGAAGCAGATGGTGTTAACAGAGGAGAATAAATACAACGTACTCGTATCACTTACGGGGAATAGACCGGCTTCAGCGATACCTAGGAATATTCGTGCGATGACGAGACCGGTGTAATTTGTGACAAGCCCGGTGAGTGTCATTACAACAACCCAGGCGAGCATGATGATTGGAAACCACATAGACTAAGAACGAGTTAGAGTTGGCTGAGCTTCGATAGGATTGGGTGACAGTCGTACAGCTCTCCATCTTTTCAGGATCCTATTGTTCGTTAGTGGGTAGATGGGAAGTAGTCAAGAGAGATCTCACATATTTGAAGGTACTTCAAATAGGACGTAGGTGACGACTAGGGTTACTGGTAAGAGGAGTGAATGAACAGATACCGCCGACAAAGCCACATACAGAAAACACCTGTGGGAGTAATTCATTAGCCCCGTGTTCGTTTTTAAAAATTTAAATCTACATGGCTAGGACTTCACTCACATAATGCTATGTTGTATTGATTACCGACAAGCCCCAGCGATTTTTCGAGACCAAAGACCTTCGCATTTCCAATGTTTGTGCGGCTGCGAATGTCAGCTACTACATATTTCACACACTGAGAGAATATCGACTTACTCCAGGAAAGAGAGGAGGTAAAGGAGGGACAAAAACGGAATAAGGTGCCAGTCAATCTTTCGAAGAAGAGCTTTCGTTTGCTGCGCTGTGAAATGTGTCTCGACGTTGCCCTTGAGCACATCCATCTCAACATTGTGGCCTATGTCATCGTCGTGCATAATTGCCGGCTTTTCGAGAGTTACTGATGCCATTTTAGATTGAAGGGAAATGTTCGAATGAATGGTGTTGGGGATTGGGTGAGTGCCATTACTTATGCCTTCAAGCACGGCTAGTTTACCGGTATGTGGGGTATGGGGAACTCCATGAGAAGTCCAGGGGTTAAATCTTTGCCTGACCACGTTTTTTGCAGGGGTAGGTTTTCGCGACGCTGTTGTAACACAATGCAAGTAGGAGTGATAGTGATCTGCGAACAGTGCCACACATCTAGACAACATACAAGTAGCGTCCATTCTTAGCCTTGGCGACGATTCCCTGATTGGCAACGGTTCCCCAGTAGGCAAAGGTTATCTTTGAACTAATTAAGTGCCGTAAGCATTTTCGATTTCAATGCGGGGAATCGCGGAGATGACCGAGGCACAACGGCAGTTTGCCCGAAGTGGCTAGTTTAGTCTGCACTGCCCCGTTGCAAATAACGAACCTGTCTTACAGATCCTTGCGGGATGTACTAAGTATCAGCAAGGTCAAACTCGTTCTGCGTGGTGATCTTGGAGTTTAATTCCCATGAATGTTTTTATTGTGACTTGGCCCATGGCCAACCGCACACTCGCTTCATGCCGATTAGCCCAATGTGAGGTACAGTGGGTGGCGGGGTATTCGATCAGGTCTGTGCACACGGCTGAGGGTATTCACGCGCTGCTTTAATATTTTGTATACCAGCCATTTGCCATAAAGCTCTACATGTCATAGAATCAAGTAGTTTATTGATGTTCATCACTATAAGTTTAAGAACTTAACCTTACAAGATGATCGTACATACACTCTTCTCCTTGAATCGGCTCACATTGTCGAGATTGCAGATCGCTAACAAAGTCCCACCTTGCAACTTCAATATTGCATCATTACGAGCCTTCTCAAAGCATCATTTCAAACTGTGAATTCTGTCCAGCTCAAAAATACGCATGAATCGATTTTAGCTATGCAAGCTACCAGAGCATTACCTGTGGAATCTGGACAGGGCATCCATTTGATCGCAACGTGTTTGTTGAACGCACGAACTCTGCAAATGACCGTTGCTGAAATTCATGAATGGCTTGCTCTAAAGTATCCGGGGTTCCAATACAACAAGTATAAGATTCGCAAAGTTCTAGACCCTGATAGCTATGCTCTAAGTGCTTTGGTCTAGCTTCAGTCTAATATTCTAGACGCCGCGTCAGTATATCGCGTAGTCACGTGCTAAGTAAACTCACCTTTAAAGACGAGAACATGAGGTGAACACGACGCGTTGTGTCGATTTTTGGTGCCTTAAGTATATAATGGCTTATCTGTAACTACATTAATATTAGTCTCTATAGAACTACTCTATGTAAGCCTAGACTAATTCTAACTATCTACTCCAATATTACTTTACGCGATTCGAAGCCTTTATTCGTATGGCTTACCCCCTACCTTTATATAGGTTACAGAAAAAGAAAGGAAAGATCGAAATGGACGATCTATACTACGGTATAGCTCCTACAGCTCATTTTACATTGTTCGACGCGCCTGCTTCTGATCCAAGTCGATCGTAACGCGGATCCCTGTGCTGATCAGGTCGACTCCGACCCCAACTGCTGGGTAGGGGTAACGCGAAAGAAGTAGACCCACCTCAAACTAAGACCGACCAATCAGGGCTCAAGAAACTCATTAAATAATAAAGATAAGGTATGGTGCGAAGATTCCGGTCAAACAAGCTAAGTCGGACAACATTGATCCGCAGAGCGTTTGCCTGGTCTGTGGTGTCGAGCAATGAACGACTGGGGCCGGCCTTGAACGACTGGGGCCGGCCTTTACAACAACAATACGACAACTATGCCGAGAACAAGGGCTTATGGCAATGGGACCTCCTCTAACGCCTTACACCAACTCGGATGCACCTCTGGAGAGAATGCGATACGACGCCACCAGGAGAACATCGTACGATATGGATCCTCCCCGCCCTCTCCCCTTCTTTCGCTCTTCCCCTCCCGTCTCACGCTCATCTGCCCATTCTGCCTAAGATAAACAGTCCCGGCTCCTGGCGGTCGGAGGTGAGACATACGACGTCTATGGATCATCATTTAGGTCACAAAAGCACCCTTTCCCGTCGATCAGCAATGTGTGCACAGAACAGATTTTCTTTGTCCGTCGATATCTTCGGCTTGTCTCTGGTGCGCCCACCTGGTAGTGAGTAGGTTGCTACCGAGAACTCCCTGGTGATTCGGTGGAATGGCTAGTGCCTTCCGCCTGTTTAGAAGGGAGTACTTGTGAAGGATGAGGTGGATGGACGGACGGGCGACGATGCGCCGGCCGATCGATCACAATTGCGATTCTGTCATTGTCGCCGTCGACGGGTCAAACAGCACACCAGATGCGGATCATTACTGTGCTACTCAGTGATGATGCAAGAAAGTTGCATTGCAATGCGAGTAGATGCAAATCCAGGGTTTCGCCCCGCTCCCGCTCCCTTCCGCTGTTGGTGGTGCGTGCTCTGTTCGTGGCTGGATAGACGCAAACGTGGTAGTGGGGGGCAGTCGTCTAACATACCTCTGTGCAGCATGCTGAATTGAGCACTTTGCAGTAATGGGGGGTCAGGTTAGGCGGCTTGGCAAGGGCGAGACAAGTTGTTGTGCCAGATCTGGCATGTGCACAAGGAGGATGGCTGATGTTGTAGTGGGGACCATTGAGACTTGGCGCGGTCCATAGCCTTCGTGTCTCGTGAGAAAATCTGGAGAGAGCTTTGGCTGTCTCGTCTCCATCAATCCCGACTCCCGAAACCGGAGGAATGGGCGCGGGGATTATATTTCGGCCATGGCCATGCGGAATCCAGGGATTAGGTTCCGGCCCTTGATGTTGGGAATTTGAATGGGGACTTGCTTGTGGTTGGTGTGGAGGGTTGAGTTTGAGGATATGTCCGCGAGGATGTACGCAAGTGTGTCCGTATTCATACGTGCCTGCATGTTAGCACAGACATGTGAATCTTCGAGTAGTTGGTAAGGGTGAGACCACGTCTGCGGTGGGACGAGGGTATATGGTTCGACAGCCCACCTCAGAGCAATTGTGCGAAATATTGGGCCCAGAGCCCAGTAATATTTTTCTATGAACCAATCACATCTACTGTATGTGGAAGGCAAATCCGTAGTTTCAGTAGTATGCAATTCAGTCCCTTCCGATTCAACAACAGTGCCGCAACGTCCTCCAGATGGTTGTTGTGACTAAATACGCCCTGCCGTATACGAAGAAGGGTTCCTCGTACGTACATGATACCCTGTCCTGGCTATCTGACAATTACAGCATCATTCACACCATTTCGACCGTTGCCTTCCACGGTACCTCGAAGATGGTTGATTTTTTTCCACTAGAAGGGCTATTGCGTCTTTCGCCAGATCACTTGGCAAGAATCTCAAGGCTAGAAATATTCGCGTCAATGCCGTGGGGCCTGATCCGGCGCATACGTGGTTGCCGTCTGTCTCGCTGCAACAGATGGAGGGCTCTGGTAAGTCATCTGGTGTTGAACCTAGCGAGCTGGCACCGAGTTTCGTGTTCTTGGCCTCGAAGGACAGTGAGCTGTACTATGGACAGATTCTCCACGCGTATCCGTTGGGTGACTAGGTTTACTATATTTAATAAGTTAGCTCTTGAATATGATAATTATTGGTCGGCACCAGCAAGTGTTGGCTACTGGTAAACAGAGGCTGATGGACGGCAATAATTGTGATGATTCGTCTGTTTTCCACCCTACTCATTCTACTGTGGCGCTCGAGTGACATTTCTACTGATGCATTATTTTGAGACAGGTTGTGATGATGATCGAAGCTGTTAAATTGATTCTCCTGTTATGGTGGTGAAGCCTGAGTGATTTACTGGGACGCAGGACGAAGACGATGGAGACTTGGCTCAATATAGAAGTCGTTACTGCCTATGTGGCCGCTCTATTTGTAGAGAACGTAGAATGACGTGTCAGGTGTGATTGCAGTATTTGCGTAGTGATTGTGTCCATCTTGTTGGTCGTGTTTTTCATCACCGTGACGCCTTTTGTCGGCTTCGTCTGTTGATTGCTCGAAGATGATTCGTTGGCTGAATCACAACAGCCGACTTTTTCATTGGCACCTGGAAATCAGCTCTCAATCCAGGCTATCTAACCGCTCTCTCAGGACTGATGGAATATGGTGTTGTCTGCCAAAGGCCATGGCTATTTATGAGGCGAGTGCCCAGGAATTTCTCAAACGAGTATTGGTGCTCAAACATACCCCACCTGGCCAGCCAGCTCCGAGAGCCCGAACTGTTGTCTGTGACGTGGCGCAATACGGCCCGGCCACGCCATGTGTTGTGAGAGGCGCTGGTGATGATCTATACTCAATACCACAAAGGCCAGCACAGTCAGGGTGTACAAAGACAATATCCGGTTTTTGCCAAAGGCGGCTGGGGATCTATTGCTAGATTACGTCGCATACGTGATACCGCTGCGGCAGGTATTCCTTCGACAGCAGACGCCGAAGGCCTTGATCTCTCCGTATCTATGGGCGAAGTTGGACGGTTCTGTGTGGCCAGACGCAACACACTCTGCGTGTCTAAGAAAAGCAAGCACTCGGATAAAGTGCCGCAGTTTCATGCGTCGAACTGTTGAATAATGAGTGATGTGTGTAATGCTTTCGGGTCCTTATTGAGATATATATACATCGAACTCAGTTACATCTATAGATCACCACTGGTATTTCTTTCTCCCATGCTGGTCAGTCCACTGATCAGTCCCAACATTCTCCTGCCCACTAGATCGTCTTCGCTTGCGAAGCTGACTGAGCTGTTCTCTCGTGCTAATCTCTCCCTGTCTCTGCCTCTCCTATCTTTCGTTGTCCTCTCTGAAGGCTCACCCAAGGTCTCCTCGAGAAGCCGCACCTTTCGTGCCCGCATTCCCTCTTGTTCAGCTTTTGATTTGCTAGTCAACGGTATTTCCAAGGCCTCATCGCCAGAGGATTCGGTGCGGTTATGGTGGTCCGTGACATTCCTCTTGGCATTTTGAACATTGTCACCGTAGCGGCGCGAGCTTAAGGCTTTACTGCTAGACCCCATCGTGCCAGATGTGATTGCATTAGTTATTTCGTTGGTATCTGAATGATCAAAGATCTCGTCAATCCAGCGCGCGCAGCGGAAGATGTACTTCCAAGCTTCCGGGAAGGCAACTGCAAATTGCATAAAGCCATGTGAAATTCCGGGTATCAAGGCTACCTCTACCACGTTTCTGTCGTCGAATTCTTTTTGCATATGCCCACCCCTTTCCTTTTCCTTCTCGTACGCGTCAAACTTGGCTCTCCGCAATCTACCTGCGAATACCACGGTATCGTCAACTAACGGGTCCCGCTCGCCTGTGAGGAAGTATGTCTTCGGAAATCGAGCAAGAAGTGATGATGGAGCAAGGACGGGGGAGAGGTAATAGTCTTCGGAGAACGACGGTCTGTTATGCGGGCCAATATATAGCAATATCATGGATCGCATTGTTGCGGGGTCGAGAACACGGTCATTGAAATAAGAGATCATAGACGTAATTGCTAGACGGGTACCTGGTGTGGTTGTGGGTGTCGGTGGGAGCAGAGGTACACTGTTGGAATTCGAATATTCAGTAACTGACACAGAGCCTGGAGCCGATCTACGACGTTCTCTGGACAGTTGTGTTCCAACATCTTCATCGTCAGATTGATGAGGGGTGCCGGCAAGATGGGTATATTGCATGCTCTTCTGCCGACACATGTTCCGATTTGTCTTTCGCATCCGACGGTCTTTGAAGAGTGACATGTGCTCTTCACTCATCCAATTGACAATATTAAAATCCAACCCTGGATATATTAATATAAGACCCTCGGGCAATGGCAGTGGGATTTCGCTGTTTGAGGAATTCGATGCAGGGAACTCGATGATCTTAAGTACTGTTCCTGTTGCAAGGTTGCCTCCAGCGCTGTCGCCTGTAAGCACGATTTTTGGTATCACTTCTCCAGACAAGCCGACAAGTCTACCACGACTAGCAATTACCGCCAGGTACACATCAAAACATTCGTTTAGCGCGTAAGGGTAAGGATACTCTGGCGCCTTCCTATAATCCAAACTAAGTACTGGTAAACCAGTTTTGCCAGCCCATGCAAACAGCTTATCGTCGTTCGTCCGTGGATCCATGGCGACGAAACCGCCACCGGGTATGTCAATAACGATCTTGGTCTGATTCTTGAGTGCACTCAGAGGCCCATCGAAATATAGCCATGCCTGTGCCGGCTCATTCTCCGGTCGTGGTATGCGTATTGCACGAGGTGGATACTTCATAAGTCGTGGGCGTAACAAAGCAGACAGGAATTTAAGATATGGCGTGTTACCTTTATTCCAGCTGACTCTGAGATGTTCTAACGTCAACATCCCTCTCACTTTCCTCACTTTCTCATCGGCTCGTTCTGCTGCTATCAAATAGTATATTGAGAAGACAATACTACACAGGTCTCGCAGCCATTTCCTGCGGATGCGCATAGCAGTCCAAAACCCAGCATCGAGAGCGGTCGTCACCCATGTTGCGCGGAAATAAGAGCGCGTATAGAGATTGGCGAGCGGTTCCGGACATTCGAGATCGAGGAGAGAGTCGAAATTGCGAGCAACGTACAAGGTAAGCAGCGTGATAACTATTGTTTGCCACGGTGTAAACATGCCGGAGCAAGCCCGAGAGAGTTTACGGAGCTTGGGAGGCCCATGCTTGTTTCCTCTTCGTGATATTAGAATACAGATAAAGGCATAAATTTGAAGCTTGGGGACTAACTTGACGAGATAGAGCGACCAGAAAGATACGACTGCAAGTACACGGAATTTGCGAAACTGTACGGAAGGGCGGCCAAGGACGTGGTCAAAACGGTGAAGTTAGCTTGGGAGTTCTCAAGTATGTCCACATGCTCAAGCATACCGATCATAGTGTCTACCAGCAAGTGCCTGATTCTGCTGCGCGTCGAAAGAAAACGTAGGGAAATAAAAATGTTATTCCCTGTCCGGGTCCTGCTTTGACATTATTCCATCAGAAGGGCTAGCCATAACACTGCATTTAGAGCCAGATAGTCGACGTTTAAGGCGATCAGGGCGATCAATATGTGAATGAATAGTGACGGCACGCAGCGTACCTTCTCCACATGAGTGCAGTGTTGTAGTTAAGCAGTGGCGCGGGTCGTCATGGGACTTGTTTGTCGTGTTGTTCATCACCGGATGTCTTTTCTAGGATTCGTCTGGTGTATGCAACAGTCGACTTTTTCATCAGCGCCTGGTGATTAATTGATATCTAACGATAGCTCTGATCCAGGCTATCAAACCGCTCTCTCAGGATTCGAATTAGTTGCGTACTTTGAAGAATTGTTCTGCCGACGGGGAGTTAAGAGTTGCGAAGCGAGTCCAAGCACGTGAACTCCAGTTAGTATTCGCCTTTCAACTCGGTTGAAGCAGCCGATTTTACTACGCCAATCAGGCAGGCAGGCTGTGTCATCTCTCAGGTGTGGACGTTCAGGCTCAGAATCTAGGCGTCGCTTCTTCGTTTTGACAATCTCCTCGGCTATAGCGTCTGATTCTACTGAAAGTTCAAATCCTGCGTTTGTTTCTCTACACGCTCTGAATCTGGCCTTCAGGTCTGCGTCCAGAACCTCCACCTTGTCGACCAACGAACCTCAGGGTCAAATCGATTCCCACATCCCCACATCACCCTCATTTTACGCTGTTACTCTTCTTAATAACACATGTGATGTACAGTGGCATATCCTTGCCACCGCTGAAATCCAGTCTTCTTTGGCACTTGTGGCATGGCCTAGAAATAAACGAATATGATAGTTTACATCCTTTCCAAGCTCCACGTGTGTGGCATGGTGAGTGCTCCATGGACGATCCAATACTTAGGTGAAGATGCAGTTGCCCAGGTCTGAAGTTGCACGTCTTGATAGAGGCCATCTGGATTCCGACGACGTGTAGGTGATGCGTGAGGATGGGGGGAGCAGGAAGATACGTGACGAGTCATTGTTTCCAAGTTAATAGTCCGATGCTTGCAACTAAGGAAAGCATAGCCACGGTAGACCTCGAGATGCGGGTGGGCGAGCAAGCCGTCGGGAGGACAACGGATATCAATCGGGTTGGGAATGTCAAGAGAGCGCATCAACGGGGTTATGTCACGCCGAGACTCTGGACAGATTCGATGTTTCTCCCACAAATGTGAAGTTGCCTGAGACTTGGAGACTGCCAAAGCATACTGACATGACTTGCAGATCAATGCTGGACCTTGAGGGTCGTACACAAGATTCACAGCAGTCAGCGAAGAATGATCAGCCATTGAAACGGATGATGGAGGATCAAAACATATATATCTCGACAATAGCAAGGGGATTACAATTATCTGTAGAAGTTTTATATTCATGAACAGGAGTAGTGGAAGTCAGAAGGGGTTATGGGGAGCAAATTAGGGGTTGATGCACGGACGATTTCCGCGTATTCTGTCGGAATCCGACGCGTCCTACGCGGCACTCATTTGAAGCTTGGACTTTTCTCGCGTATTCTGTCAGAATCCGGACCAGCATTAAGGTCTTTAGGCTAAGTGGGAATGAGTTCGTCGCATTGTTGCCTAAGTTGGCGAAGGTACTTCCGAGCCTACTGTCCATCACAGGCTTCACAACAAAATATCGAAAAAAGTTGCTTCGATAGAAGGTCTGACATGCAACAGGACTAGCTGTAACCTTTGAAAAAGATGTTTCTCGGGCGGAATGTGCCACTTGAAATTTGCTCGGCCGGCCAGCCTTCTCACCACTGGTCCAGCCGTGGATCTTCTTTAGGTGAACCTTAGAAAACTTCTCGCTACGACACACGAAAGGCTGGGACTCGCAAAGCTTGCACGCAATACCATCAAGATACAACGTGAGGTGAGGGATGGGTGAGCTGCATGGCGGGATTGATGTCTGCTGAACGAGCTTAGGTGCTTCAAGATCCATTGTACGAACAACTCGAAGGTAGTCGTTGATCTCCGATAGACTGAGCTCGCCTTTGTGTGCATTCCGCAGATGGCTTCTGACAGTGCCTGGTACTACCGCATATCCACAGGAGGTACAGATAAGGACCCTGTAAATGGGGTGAAATTGGAGGAAGTCCATTGTCGATAAACGGCAAAAGGGTGGGAGAGTAAAGGATGGTTGTGATTTGGAGAAAGGTAGTAAGTATTTGAATACAAATGAATCAACATTATTATCATCATGATTACATTACAACGCGATATACGCGTACGCGCACCTATAGAGATATTCATTTCATTTACCCTTTTTGGAGGCAGAAAATAAAGCGGGCAGAACTAGGGGGCGAGAAAGGGGCCAGGGTATACAAACAAGCCACCGCCTTCCTAATTTATTAGGGCGGTGTAGAAACCTCCAGCCAGGGTTGACTTCCGTTGAACACTATTGTTTAGGATAGGATAGGATAGGGAGTCTGCCCTGACTCCGAAGCCTCAACTAGGATAGGACAATAATGGATAGGACAAAATTTGTTTAAAATCTTAGGAAAAGATATTTAATATAGCCTCAATATATTAATTGAATTATATTTGAATTTCTTATACTATAGTTGAACTGTAGAGAAACCTATTCTTTTTATTTAGTGAAATTGTATCTTATAGGGGACTAGCTATAGTAAACATTCCTATATTATCCCTACAGTAATAAGTCTAGGAGCTTTGTATGTCTAGTTATTAATCTAAATATGCATAAGTGCTTAAATTTTAGGGGTACACCTGCAAACATTTTCCTGCTCCTTAGGAGTTAGAGGATCCTAGTACAGCCTTAGGTTATAACTAACACTTTAGCAGCTGTACCCTATTAATTAACTGTAACCTTTAAAATAGTAAAGCAAGATTGAAAATTTTCCACTAGCTATTTTACAATTCTAGAGATCTCTTTAATCTTCATTTGCATCTTAAGATCACTACTGTCTAAGGCACCCCTACTTTAAATCTTAATGCTAATCTACTTAGCATTTTCAAAACTAAGTAGTTATTGTAGTTCTAGAAGTGTCTACATCACTTTTAGCTTAGCTCTCCACCTTAGAATAGGCTTCTTATAGCACTTCTCCTTCACCTAGTGTATATAATCTTATTGGAATTCGCCTAAGACCCTAATATTGTTGTTATTATCTACTAACTTGTCCCCCTATATGTTCTATAAATCCACTGTAACAACAATACACTAAATAAGAGGTGCAATATAGAACTAGGTTCTATTTGTAAGATAATTAATTATAAACTTACCTAGCTAATACAATTAGATGTCAAATATATTTTCCTAGTAGTATATCTCTTGTACCTCTTATATAATCTACTCTCTAGCATTGTTGTTTCCTACAAAATATTTTTGTCTAAGAAGGACTCTATCTTTAATTTAAGGATTGTAAATGTTCTTATTATCACCCTCCTCAATTCTAATGTTCATCTCCTAGGTAAGGTAGTAGCATAGACCTTATTATAGTCCTCTTTAGGTAGCTTAATAAAATTAGTAGGGGCTAGGCCCTTTAACATCTAGTAAAGTTTCTAAGCAGAATCCATTATATATTATAGTATATATAGTATATATAGATATAGGAGTAGGATATAATAAGTTAATAAAAAAGGTAGTTAGGTAAGTTTATAATGTCCATCTTCTCCTTATATATACACTACCTAGCAGAAAATAGGTAATAAGCAGATAAATAGTAAAGCTCTATAGGCTTTGTATGCAAATAATAACAAGTTAACAAATAGAATAGAGTATAGTTGTAAGGATGCCTCCTTACACGGGTTACACTCGGGCGTGTAAGGCAGCAATAGGCAACACAGTAGTAGGGCAGTATAGGAACCCTAGGTGCAGAGTGGACTCAGACCCCAAACAAGGTAGTTCTCACAGCACGCTAAGGCTTAGCCGAGTCGGACCCTGTACGGATAGTTAAGGGGTAGGAAGCCTTAAGCTCCCCCTTCATCTTTTTTGTATCCTTCGTAGTAGACCTATAGGATTGTACTGACTCCTATCCGACTCGCACTCCATATGCAACTTCTCGTGATACGGTGCCCTGTGTCCTTACAATAGTAGTTAGTCACTAGGGTTGTTGCTAGATAAGAATTGCTAGAAAGGTTATAGTTAATGGAATTATATAGGATGTAGATTTTATACAAGGGTAACTATTAAAATAAAAACTGTAGGATAATCCTTAAGCCCTATAAGGCCTAGGTAAAATAGCTAGATTTTATTGTAGTGTCTAAATTAGATTTGCAAGCCCTATAGGGTGTAAATAACTAAAGTAAAATTGCAAATTTGCAAGCCCTATAGGGCCTAGTTAACTAGAGTGAAATTAGCTGCTAGGAACAATTTGCAAGCCCTATAGGGCTTTAGCGCTCTAACATTCCCCACTCTATTTTCTCTTATACAACAATTGTATTTGTATTAATTAATTTGTCTAAAGATAGTAAACACTTTAAGCTATATTTAGCTTAGAAACCTAAAAGAGATAGATTTAATAGATACTTAAGCTAGTTTATTACACTAATAGTAGTATAATTTATAGAGTATTTATTTGTCTTAAGAAGGGGTAGTAGTTAGGAAACCTAGGCCCTATAGGGCCTTGGAAATTATTGCTAATCTTACTATAGTTCACACTAGAGCTAGCCCCCTGCCTAATTAAGCTGCTGCAGTACATATATAATAATAAGAGCTCTACCCTTAATTTTATCTTAAAGTAGTATATAATATAGTAAAGTGTAAGAACACTATATCTAAACTGCTGCCACTAGCTAAATGCATAGCAGGGGCAGCTCTATAACTTAAAGATGTTAAGTTAATTAATTAACAAGTAGAGTAATACCTACTTAGTATAGTAAATTTCCCTCTTAATACTCTTATAACAACTTAGAAGATAGGTAGCAACTAGTACATTAATAAAAAGCATATGCACACCCTATATAAGAAATTTAAAGATAAGGGTCTATAGTAAGAAGTTTCTATAAATTACCTACTTATTAAATATAGGCAAGATAATTTTAAAAGGATAATAGATTATCTTTATATAGAAGGGGTGAGTATTCTAGAGTGCCCCTCTTTTAATAAGTAGATGCAAGTAACTAGAAATTAAGTAGAGGTTATAGCTAAGCAACATTATATAAAAGCATTAAGGCTCTTACTAGATAGTATACCTATAGTAAGAAATTAGGTGTAGTGGACCTATTAAGTTTAGAATCTCAGTCGCGAGGTATGCTGCGCGGGGTTTGGCGCCCGCCCGATCGGGCAACGCGCGTGCACGGGCCTGCCGCCGCTTTCAACTTCTATAAAAGAGGCTACTCCCTCCCTCCGACTCTGTTCACCTCCACCGTCGCTCCTCCCTCCCAACATTCTCGCACCTGCTGCGCTCGTCGTGCGACGCTTGGCCCCCTCCGCCCCCCTCCACACTGCATGGGCCCGCCCAACGGATCCCCCTGCTCGACCTCGCCGCAGCTGAAAATCCGCAGTGGCACATGAACGCTTTCGCAGAGCCGCAACCTCGATTTACACCCTTTCCACCGAGCTCTTCGCGATGGCAACGAGCCCTTTTGAGCATCGACGTCTAGCCTTCGGATCGGTCAAGATGCGAGATCGAGCTGGACTGCGTTCCGCTCGACCTTCCTCTCTTGCGCCCTTCGTCGTCGCCGCGCACATCTGAAGCCTCTTGCGACTGTAGCATGCGCAATCTGCCTCGAAAGTGCCTTGCGCGACGACCTAGCCAATCGCAAAAATGCCTCGCGGTGACGTGGCCGGCCCTTGCGTAGACCGCTGCGCGGCACAATTTCCGACGTTGCGAGTTGCAGGCACTGGCAGCGATGTCTGCCACAGTCTAGGCTGATCTTCGAGAGAAGGGCCGATTTGAGATCGAAGCGGAGATTCCTCTCAAAGGCCATCGCGACCGCGACCATCCCTGTGTTGCAGGTTGTTGCCAGTCACCTTCCTTTCGAGACGCTCATTCGGGAATACTACCAGGATTACGGACAAATGGCTACGGAGAGTGGACAATCATTTGAGTCAGGCAGGCAGAGTCGTCTGACCTCGGATACCGCTCCATCCGGCCTTTACATGGTTGGCTGGGGCTTGCAAAGCGATCGCCTTCACAACATGCACTGTCCGGTTATGATTCCTCCTTTTGGCAGCAGAAGGGCCGACCACAGCGCTAAACTTTCAGCTGAGAGTGAGACTCCGCTTTTGAGACCACTCAGTTTGCAGCAGCGCAGTCACCTGAGAGCCTCGGAATACGACGTGTCTTGTCTCTCTCTGACAGAAATTTCTGGTGGGTGGAATCGGGGTCAAGCGTGGGGCGGAAAATCACAGCCTGGCTGCAGAGCACGGGAAATGACGAGGGGACACACGGAGCGTGAAGACCAGCTTGGGCAGTGAAGGCTGTATCTTTTAGCAGGGAAGCAAGGGGGGCTCGCAAATCCTAGCCAGTCAACAGCGGAGCGACCGTCCGAATCTATATAACTCCTTCATTCCGCTCGAGAGTCTCGTTCTATAAACCATTCTCCCACTCATGTCCTACTCTGTGTCACCATGGCTACTGTGAACATGAACTGCGTTGAATTCTATAACCCCAATCCTAAACCCGCCAAGGCCTCACACGCTCAGCTGACGGAGTCGGTGTTGAACAAGCACCGACTGCCTCTACAACCTAGCGGATCGCCATCTGCAGTGTCAGCGGGGGGTGTTCAAGATAACGACTCGTTAGATGACTCTCTTCCATCACTTGAAGAGCTGCTCCGCCCTCCTCAAAACAGAGATATCCCTCAGGTGTCACATCAAAACCACAAGCCCCTCCATATCTCGAAGAGCCAACTGATCGACGAGAGCCGCTTGCTTACTGATGCCACAACCCCGAACTCGGTCTATGTGCCAGGCAATAATCAAAGTAAGTTTCTCAGCACGCTTTTGTATGCCCATACACGTTACTAATTCCACGCAGGAGAACCCCTAATCATCGAAGATGACAGCGACGATGAAAGCGACAACGAAGCTGAGTTTGGGGTTGCCTCGAGCGTTCACCTTGCCAGCATTGCGGACCAAGACGCGAGCGAGTATGGCCTGGCCACTCAAGATACCGCCTCGACCCCGAGCAGCCTATTTGGCCCGTCCACTCCTCGAGACTTGGAATACCTCAATGCCGGTTCTTTTTCTAAAGATGGACAACAACGCCTGTCTTTCGCAGAGCTGGACTCGACATTCCCTGTTCACGTTCGACGACCTTCTCCAAGTTGCTCTGAGCTAGCTGAGACAACGGGTCATGATCAAATTCACCAGGGTGTCGAGAAGGCCATAGTCGACGAAATGAGGCCTTTTCCACTGCGCAAGAGGGCTGGTGGATCGTGCGACCGTGGCAGCGTCTGCGATATCGAGGATGAACCGCGACAAACTTCAGCAGAAGCGGGGGGGTCGCCGCCTTCAGGCGCAGCTCACTCCCAATACAATCAGATGGACCAGGAAAGTCAAAATAGTACAGAGGTTCGAGGTATTTCGAGCGAAGAACGATTGTGGGAAAAGACGATTGAACAGCAGCATTGCCAACAAAACGAGCAAGAAGACGAACACGAGGGCGACATAGAGGCGACCAGCGGCAAGGATATAGGCCAGATTGGCCCCTGCCAGCAAGTAAAGGAGAGTCTTCAGCACCAACCGGTGGAAGACGAGACCACAGTTGGGGCCCGTCTCTTACAAGTCCGCCATCACAGCGTCAAACCATATCATAAGGATAATGAGGATAATGAAGATGATGAGGACGAGGATGTGCGGCCTCCAAGGCGACGAAAGCGGCACCACATAGAGTCTGACGCGATTGAAACCGCCACTCGCAAGAAGATCCACACGCGCTCATCCACGATAGCCCAAGTCCAGGCCTGCACTACTCGAGGTTCTACAGTTTCTCGGAGCTTACCAGCCGATGCGGAGTCTATTCTAGGCGCGGACTACCAAGAATATCCTCTTCAGGGCTTTTTCAAGCGCGTGAGGATTGGACGAGAGACGACTTACAACCTAGAGTTCAGCCTGCTAGATCTTCCAGATTCGATCAGGCCGTCAATCGATCTCCAGATATCAAATTCTAGGTCTAATGGAAAATCAGCTCATCCACGGCTTTGCGCATCTCATGCAAAGAGGTCACGGCCAGCTCCGCAGAAGCAGAGAAATCGCGGGCGCCTCCAATATACCTGGCAAGAAGACAAGAAGCTGCTGTGCCTGAAGGAGGAGGGCTTGTCGTGGAAAAGTATACATCACGCCTTTAACCGTGCTTTTCCGGAGAGGGAGAGGAGCATCGGATCGCTTCAAGTGCGCTATTGCAACGAGTTAAAGGACAGAGACTCTATATCTAATGACGAATAGGATTTTTTTGTTAATTCAAGTCGGGGTTATTTCGGCCCGTAAACCTATCCAGAGTGGCTCTGTAGACTGTGGCTGAAGATGTTGTGAGGCGTAATTTGTCGATAACGATAAAGGATAAGGGTTGCACTCTATCTTACATTATTCGCGCGAGGAAGAAAAGATTTAGGGAATCTTGGTCCAGCTGGTACGAAGGCGTGGTGGTTAAGATCGAAGACAAAGAGCTGGGTGAAGTGGAGAGGAAAAGTCGTCCGCGGCGACTTTTTGGCAGGGAACCAGCGCACTGGAGCAAGAATATCACGCAGGAGAACGGGATTTTGGCCACCGAGATGGAGAGATTAGAAATTAAGTCTCGAGACTGATTTCTACAACTTTTCGCCCGCTTCTAGCGCCTGGTCCGGCCTCACTTCGCTCCCTGGTCCGCCTGGAGCTTCTCCATCTGCGCCTTGACCGCCTCGCGGTACTCCTCATCGATGACGACCAGTCCCGCCGCGCCGTCCTTGTTGACGATCTCGTCCATCTTCTCCGTGCTCAGCATAATCGTGGCGATGATGCTCGCCCCCTCCGTCTCCGAGGCGTTATCGCTAATGCGGTGTCTGCACCCGGGAGCCTCGTAGAAGCTGTCACCAGCCTTCTTGATCGTCATAGGGTCATCGTTCATCTTGTTCAAGACGGATCCGGTTAACACGTGAACCGCGACGAAGGCGCCAGCGTGGGTATGGGGAGGCGTGGATGATCCTGGGGGAAATGTGACTTTCAGTGCCAGCACGGAATTGCCCGGGGCGCTGAGGACTTTATAGTGGTAGAGGACTTCGAGGGATGGGAATGGGCGTCTGTCATGTGTTAATGGGCTGTTGTTGAATCCCCAAGGTATTGATGTGGTGAGGAAGGTATCTTACGTTGCATCGAATACCGGCTCCTCCCTGTTTGCGACCGTTGAGAACACCATTTTTGCTGTATTGAAGTAGGATATGCTGTTTTTTTTTTCAATGTGCGAATTGTAACTCCTGAAAATTAAAAAGCCAAACAAATATCACCTTATATTGGTACGCAATGCTCACGTCATGGACCCATTCGGGGCCCAGAAGTGACACTCTTTAGTGACGACCATTCGGGACTGGTTAGCCTATGCGGGTAGACGCCACACCCGCCGCTACTTGGCCGCTAATGACGCCGGTCCCCGCATGGTTGCCAAGAAAGTGCCGAGATTCTCCACCATAAGCATTCGGGAGTATGGGTTTCCAATTGCACCGTGGTTACCTAATACCCTGGCGGTAATATGATCCCGTCACCATCACGTAATCATGCCACTTCCGCGATGGGTGACTCAAATGCCTTTGCCGGCAACCATGTTCCCCATGTCCCCTCCCGATCCGATGAGAAGCATATAATTACAGGTAAGTCGTCGCTCTCTGAAATGTTTCACTCAAGCTGAATCCCAATGTTGTTCTCACATCATCTGCGTCCATTCACATCTCTCGCAGCCCAAGTCCAAACATCAGCACCTCAAGCCACATTACGACGCACCTTCACTTCAACCGCAGCTATGGCAATCCCAAAGGTTCAGAAGGCCATCCTCCAGCCAGACGTGCAGTCCACAGACGTGATCATGATCACGGACCATCCCGTCCCCACCGCAAAGCCATCCTCGACTGAGCATCTCATCCGCGTCCACACAACCGCCATCACCAACGGCGAGCTGCTCTGGGAGAAGAACTTCCCCATGCCCGCCGAAATCGCCGCCACAAAAGTCACGGTCCCTTGCAACGACGTCGCCGGCACTGTCGTCACGGCCCCCGAGTCCTCTCCCTTTCAGCCCGGGACGGAAGTCTATGCGCGCTCGAACTACCAGCGCACGGGCTGCGCGCGCGAATACTCCATCTTGTTGACGGAGGAGATGGCGAAGAGGCCGCAGAGGTTGACGTGGGCTGAGTCGGCTACGGTTCCTATGTCTGCGGAGACGGCTTGGCAGGCGTTGTTCGTCCAGGCTGGGCTCGAACCCAAGGCTGGAAGCGCGAAGGGGAAGCGCATCTTTATCACCGCCGCATCTGGGGCAGTGGGCACCTGGATTGTCCAACTCTCGAAGTGGATCGGTGCGGAGGTTATCGGGACGTGCGGACCGGATAACGTGGAGTGGATGAAGTCGCTGAAGGCGGACACTGTTCTGGACTACACCAAGACGAATGTCAAGGAGTGGGCTAGCATTGAAGGCAATAAAGTTGATCTTGCGATTGACTGTTTTGGAGGAAAGTCACTCGAGGACGCGTGGTGGGTTGTCAAGGATGGCGCGACCCTGATCAGCATCTACCAGCCCCCAGAGCAAAAGAAGCCTGCTGGCGTGGAGGACAACATCACCAACCTCTTCTTCATTATGGAGACAAGGGGAGATCAGCTGCAGAAGATTACGGAACTAATCGACAGCGGGTTTGGAAAGACTGCGTTGGACAGTTCCTTCCCGATTGACCAGTTTCAGGAGGCGTTTGCCAAACTGAAGCGCGGCAAGACTAAGGGGAAGGTTGTCCTTGATCTTGGTGTTAATTAGCGGGATGTGTACAGAGTGCGGTTTTCATATTAATAAGGGCCCGGATTATGTTTGCGAATAAGTCAATATACAAAAAAAGTGACCTAAGTTCCCAGGTTCCTGAGTTCCATCCGGTGCATGGTGCATTTTCATGTCTAATTTACGTATACGAACGTACTAATGCAATTGGTTTCAGGTTAAAACTGGACGTCATTCAGTAACAATTGCTATTATACATCAAATCGATCCCTGGTATCATTGTGTCGCACAAGAAGATGAAGACGAGGACGACATAGAGGCGACCAGCGGCGAGGATAAGGGCCCGATTAGCTACTGCCAGCAAATAAAGGAGAGCCTTCAGGACCGACTCGTGGAAGACGAAACCATAGTTGTTGAGGCTGCAGGTATTGCGAGGCTGGCGGCTAAGGATGGGGCGGATATCTTGCTGATGAGCAGCACGGAAATGTACACAGCTGTGCCCTCAACTCGTCCCACACCCGCTTCGGTAGCCGCGCGCGGGTGCCCGAGATGATGGGAAAAGAAGTTGTTTAAAATCAGAGTGCGTAGGCGTCGCTATTCGTCATTTTCAAAACAAGATCAATCGCAAAGTCCCCGACTTCTCGGATGACCTCTTGAAATGGTCTCTTCTGAACAAGTACTTTCCCGTGAGAAAATACTGAATCCACAACAGTCGTCCTGATAGAACTTCCTTCCATAGAAGTTAGATACACGTCCCGGATACAATCAGGGAATGCGTCAGTTATCCAATGCTGTTTTAGCTGCAGCTCAAATTTTTTGCATGAGAAGTTTTTCAACTCCTCCATCCGAAACATGTCCGCTAGAGCATACACTCGGGGGTGTTTAAGCAGCTCAGGATCGTCACCTGCCACTTGTTAGTATTTGCGTCTTTAGCAAAAAGAGAGCACACCTTCCGCCTCAAGACATTCAGACGGTTCATCGGTATAATTCCCCGTGTACATATACTGAAGAACTCGCCATAGGGCGTGCGGGCTGTCCTTTTCGAAAAAAAAAACTCGTGCGTTATGCCTTCTTTGAATTCGCTCCGCAATGCGTCGTCAAAGTACGGGCTGCGAGTGCCCAGAACCACCTGGTGTGCCAAAAATGGGGTCTTCGACACTCCGAGGTAAAGTTTCGCATCTGCATACTTGCCACTGTTGAATAGGCCGGGTATAGTTAGTTTCATCGTCTGATAGTGGGTACACCATCTAACCTATCAAATGTATTCCCAGAAGCCAGCTCAGGTTTCCGGAGCCCGGTTGGTAACCTAGTCTCCGACTCTGATGAGTCAAAGAGAGAAAGGTTGCGAGGGGGTTTCCGGACTACGCTTGGTGACATTGTCTCCGATTCTGGTAGCGCAATGAGAAATGTTGCGAGTGGAAGGTTGGGTGTTTTCCCAATATGAGAAATATTCCGCCCTGCGTTCATCACTATAGTGCATTACGTCACACACAGTTTCGCATACCATATCCTCCACTTGTGATTCTGGCCCTAAGAATCAGGCATAATCAGGCAACAACACCCTGAAACCCGTGATGTATTAGAGCAGTTTCGTCCGTAGGATAGCTTTCGGGGCCACGGCATAAGTAAAGGCCCTAGCCCAATAGAATTCAAGCACGTTGGTTGCGCACGGAAATCACACACTATAACGCAAATAATCACGTGATCCAAGCTTTGACGGAGCCAATCCAAACGCTAAAGTCACAGTATGGAAATATCCCAGTGGTAAAAGTAACTTAGAAATCCTGGAGTGAGCGTCAAATTAGCGCCATGCCAAAATGGCTGGCCTGGATGCATGACCCACAACACGCTTGGCGGGGTTTTAGGTCTCGAGACATTACGCCACACGATAAGGCATGCGAGCACGACAAGCTGAACTCACACAACAGGACGCCTCGTGGCCGTACTCTACTGGCTTCACGCCAACGCACCAGAGGCGCACGCACAGAACTGTGTAACAAATAACATTCGTCATTCGAAACCAAATGCTATATGTAGATTGAGGCCAGCGCTTCTTGCACAAGGATTTATTCCTTCAACCTGGAACAAGTTAACTAATTAATATTACTTCACTCCTTTTGCATACGTTAATTCAAAACCTGTTGCCACTCATCATGATCTCATGTTCCTGTGGCCGTCAATTCAACTCAGAGTCAGCCTTGGCCCAACATCAAACAGATAAGGTTCGAAGCGGAGGAGCTGCTTCTGCTTGTCAAGCAACCCTTACATGCAAGCCGGCCCGGACGGCTCGGTCGTCTCCTGGCCACACTTGGCGTGAAGCTTGGATGTGGAAAGATGTGAGGGATCGCAAAGCAATCCAGACTATTAACCCTGCAACTCTCGAGCTTTCATCCACCACTGTTTCCAGTGTGCTAGATTGTGAGCTGATTTGCAGCTACAACTGGAAAAATTGCAGGGAACCAAGACTTCACACTCCTGGTGAGTGTATAGGTCTCTTTTTGCGCCAACCTTGCTGACCTTTAACAGGGCATACGCCGATTTGGCAGGATATTGCCCTACCGGTAACTCTACCGAAGGATTCAGGAACTCACCTCGTGGATCAAAACGCTGCACGTGTACCTCAACATCCATTTGAGCCTTTGTTTCAGGCAACGGCTTCAATGAACCCAGATTTTCGCTTTGACGACGTGGACATCGTGGTCAATCGAAATAGTCTGAGAAAGCTGCTTGACTTATGCGGTGGACGTGTCACGGAGAGTTTCCGAGTCAATCTACTTCTGGTTCACAGCTCATTGTTCATCGAGCGCTGTGAGAAAAGCGCACGGCAACTAGTCAGGGGCTCACAAAACAGTGGATGGGGCCGAAACTTTGAACGAGCCTTCACAGATTTCCCTCCTGGGGTAGAAGACAGAACGGGCCACCATCGTGTCTTACGCTACCCGCTCTGTAGTGCGGTTCGAGGTCGACGCTTGCTACGACAAGAGAAGTGAAGATAGGGCTGAGGAACCAACCCATCAGACTGTGCACAGAGCTGATGCAGAGTCTGTGACCCTAATATTGGACGAACTGTCCATAGGAGATTCTGCCCAAAACACCGCCGCACGAGATCAGATAACCAGAACTACAGGCCAAGCACGGCTGGCGTCTCAGTCAACAGCAGCAGAAATCAAAACGAGCGTGAAGCCTAAACCCCCAGGAGCTTACTTGCCCCAGCTCTGGTTCGGTAGAACACCTTGGCTCATTATTGGTTATCACACCGATGGAATCTTCACCGAAGTAAAAGTCACCGATGCCGGGGCTCGATTCATAAACTGGGAAAACAAACATCAAACCAAGCTACTAAAGCTTGTTTCCCTTCTTACCGAGTTACGAGAGGTGGTCAGAAAACATGGAGGTGGAAACTGCATTGCAATCTGTGAGAAGGGCTCCCCTCCAGTAATCAAGATATTTACCTCAGCGGTGTCCCAACGAGCGTTGCCAGACGACTTGATCAGCAAATTCTGGGTATCTACGGGGGTGATGAATTAACCACATAGGACATAGGCACAGAGTTGGTCGACGAGAAATGTACCCCGCCGGCCATAAGCGCGAAGAGGTTGACAGGTTTTAAAATGTGCCATTTGGCCGCCTCGAGCTGGCTATTACGTAAAGGCGTGTGCCCCAGAACCACTCACGCGATTCAGCCTCAAAGTTTCCATCGACCGAATTCACAAAGATGCCCAATTCTCTTTGAGTCTATGGTCGTATGTGAGGATTACTCCTCTGATATTGCACTATAAGTCGATCCTCCTGAATTCTATTTACCCGAACCCCGCTCAGCTGAGGATGTAGGTGTTGAACGAGCACCAACCACCTCAAATATCTGCTTCCACCCTCGTCGCTTTCACCAACCTGAGCCTCTAAGCAGCCTATATACAGCGCAAGAAGATAATTTGCTGATGCGCCTCAAGAAGAAGGGCCTGCCATGGAAAGAGATACATAGGGCTTCCATCCGTGCTTTCCCGGACAGGAGCATCGGATCGCTTCAAGTACGCTATTGCAACGAGTTGAAGGACAGAGACTCTGAATCTGATGACAAATAGAATTATTTATTAACTGAATGGGTTTTATCTTCCGTTAATTCCCTTGTCTTACGTAAATTATCAAGACGTTACCATGACGCTCGTAATCCCGGAACTTTGCTGTTTAGCTAACTCCTGTCAAGCCGACGCCAGCTTCGAAACAACGGCCGAGAACGCGACTATATAGTACAAACTACTATATAGTACAGACTACTATATTACAAACTACTAAGTTATACAGTACAGACTACTATATAGTAGACGTCACAATATAGTGTCTTTACTCCGTACCCCGCCTGTAACAGGAACGCGGACCCCTGGAGCGTAATACAGACTGAGGGTTGTACTTGACCATAACGTGACTGCTACTACCCTGTTCGCTATGGACCCCTTTTCAACCTCAGGTTTCCAAATCCCTCAAACCTGACCTACCTAGGTTCGGTCAGGCCAGGTTGGTAGGTTACCTGCCCAAAGCACCGGAAGAGGGGTGTGTGGGGTATAGGAAACGGTGGAATGGCCGACTCGCCGACTCGCCGCCCCCTCGCCTCCCCCACAATGAACCGCATCGTCACTGTGCATACAGCACTTTCCAGCAAGACTGTAAGCAGCCGTCAAGATCGTCACGGGGGTGTCCTTGTCGTAACTGGTCAAGTGGAGGCGAGGGTGGAGAGGGCGTTGGATGGCCGGTAGATGGGAGTGGCGCAGATAGCACTATACCCGATGGGGCAGGTGCGGGGTGACCTAACGTGCTAGTGCCAATCTCTTAATTACGCTAAATGGTTGAATTGCGGGGGCGGCCGCAGCCCTTCCAGCCTCTCAGCATCATCTTACTGCGAGGCAGTCCTCAATCTGGTAGTTGTATGGAACCTTCTTCAAGACCTTCCCCGCCGCCGATCCGCAACTAGCAACTTTAATGTTGAACTTCGGGCGCCACCTTTTAGTAGCTTCCTCGCGGGATACGGGAAACTCGCAGTCACTTGCCGCAAATCTACAAGGAATCTGGAATGAAGATTACGATCCCCCCTGGCAGAGTAAATACACCAACAACATCAATATCGAGATGAACTACTGGCTAGCGGAAGTTACTAATCTTTAGGAAACACATAATGCACTCTTTGATCTTATCGATGTAGCTAGGGGCCGTGGGGAGGATATTGCTACAGAATTGTACGGATGCACGAATGGCGGGTTCATGTTACACCATAATATCGATCTCTGGGGTGATGCAGCCCCCACCGATTACGGGACGCCGAACATGATGTGGCCTATGGGCGGAGCTTGGCTCTCTCTCCATCTCATGGAGCACTATCGCTTCACGGGGGACAAGGACTTCCTGAAAAACCGTGCCTGGCCGGTCCTCCAAAGCGCCGCGAATTTCTATTACTGTTACCTCTTCGAGCACGAGGGGTATTATAGCACTGGCCCCTCGCTGTCGCCAGAGAATACTTTCATCGTCCCCCCACGCATGGAAACGGCTGGTGCGACAGAGGCAATCGATATAAGCCCAGCCATGTACAACTCAATCCTCCATGAACTTTTCACCGCCGTAATCACAACCTGCAGCGTCTTAGGTATAAGAGGCCCCGACCTAATAAATGCCCGAAGCTACCTCGAAAAGATCAAACCCCAGCAAATAGGATCAAAAGGCCAGATTTTGGAACGGCGAAACGAGTTCACCGAGGCCGATCCAGGACACCGTCACATGGGTCCCATCTTCGGCCTTTTCCCCGGCTCGCAAATGACACCGCTTGAAAACTCCACCCTTGCAGCAGCCGCAAAAGTCCTAGTTGATAACCGTATGAGCAGCGGGTCAGGAAGCACAGGCTGGTCGCGCACTTGGGTTATCAACCGCTACGCCCACCTTTTCGCCGCCGACACAGCATGGGAAAATGCCGTGAGATTCCTACAAACGTTTCCCTCTGATAACCCCTGGAACACCGACGGGGGGCCCGGGACAGCGATGCAAATAGATGGGAACTTTGGTTTCGTATCCGGGATCGCGGAGATGCTTCTCCAAAGCCATAAGGTGGAGCATATTCTCCCAGCGCTTCCTGCCGCAGTACCTGAGGGGAGTGTGAGGGGGCTGGTCCCCCCGGGGGGGGTTGGGGTGGATATTACTTGGTCTGGCAACACATTGACAAAGGCAACCACAACACTTAGTGGAAATCTGGTGAGGGGTAATCGGGACCATCTGTGAGGGATAATCGGGACCATCTGATGGACCATCCGGTGGATCATCTAGTGTATCATCTGGTGAGGGGATAATCGCGACCATCCCTGTAGGTGGACCCTATCCCTTGAAAAGTAGAGCACTTCAGCTATTACCTAGGAAGGATGATCAATTATGAAGGATCGTAAAGGGAAGGTAACAGTGCTTCGAGAATCTTCAAGGATGATTAATTTTGAAGGATTGTAAAGGGAAGTGGCAGGCGTTTTAGGAAAAGGGGATCAGGTGAGAAATCTAGTTCGGGCAGCTATTTACAAGTTTCTAAGACTATATAAACCACCATATATACCCACAAGTTTTCAAATAGCACCTCATAAACAACCAATTTCGCGATACATACTACAATATAACCCCGATTTTCTGTATTGTGCAATCATCAAAGATGCCGTATGTTAACCTTATGCTTGATCATTTTGCCTCTACTGACCCTCTAAAGTTCCCTATTAGCTATAATGGCCACGGCGATCCTTGCTATCACTGCCGTAGTCAACGGCGCTGCTCTTCCCGTAGAAATCGTCGCTGATGCTCGAAACGCCACTGATCTACCATCCAAGCTTCAGGTAAATACCTCAAGGGTATAGATCGTCCTCGGAAACACTTCTAACGGTTTTCAGGCTAGCGAAACTTGGTGCAAGATCTCATATCATGGTAGTCATACCTTTGGTGGTGGTGGACCTGGTCAAGCGCCCATTAATAGCTACGGTTTCGGGATCTACGCCTACGATGCATCCGGAAACCATGTCTACTTCAGTGGCCGGCTCAAAAACTCTGGTTCCGGTTATACAACGGTCTCAAAGAGTGACTGGAAAGGGCCCTATGATTTCACCGTCCTCACTACATATGATCAGGGAGCATCATATTTCGCAACATGCAAATATCAGTATCCATCTGGGGGCACTTGGTATGTTGGAACCGTCACCAACAACATTGAGCACGGTTACGTTCAGACCATGAACTCTTATTGCGAAATTTATCTTTCTTGTTAAGTAGTTGTTTTGGATTTTCTTTCCAATGCCAAGTGACACGGTCTCCTGATATTGACCATCGAATGAGCTCAGTATGTACAAGGAGGATTTCGATAGGAAGGAGAAGTATCTACAAGTTTTTGAGACTATAAACCACCATATATGCACTATTAAGTTGGGTAGTACACAAGTTTTCAAATAGCACATCACAAACAACCAATTTCGCGATACATACTTGAATTGTGAGCAGACCTGGTAGGCATCAGACATATTCAGAAGATGACGACGAACTGTTGATACAGCTGAAAGAGAAAGACAAATTGCCATGGGACGAAATAGCAGAGTACTTCCCAGAAAGGACCAAAGGGACGTTGCAAGTGCACTACTGCACAAAGCTGAAGAACCTCTCGCAGACGTCTAAGTACAAGAAACGCAAGATAACGAACTCAGCTAAAGAAAGCGGGGAAAGATATCCATCCAGGTTTTCAATGGACTTACTTGATCCACAGCTTCAAGATGCTCTTCCTTCTTCCACATCAATTCTACCAGTAACTGCCGACTCGACCGAGGATGCTCACGGAAGCATACTGTCGACTACACCAGGAAACATAGAAAGCACGGAGGTTCAGCCGCTTCGTACCAGCCAAGGAGTAGAAAGCAATCTAGTTGCCATCGACGCCACGGAAGGGAGGTGGGAGGTTGAAGCGCTACTTGCCAAGTCAAAAGTAGGCAACGTAATTCGGTACCTCGTGAAGTGGGCAGGCTTCCGGGATAAGGACAATACGTGGCAGAAACGGGACGACATCAGTTCAGACCTCATCACTGAATTTGAGGCGAGCTATCGGGGGAACTATTTGGGCGTGCAGTTACTCAAAAAGCGAGAACGGAGAAGAACGATTGAATATTTTGTTGAGTGGAAGGGTCGTCCAGCGGTTGAGAATTCTTGGGAGAAGGAAGACACAATACACCGTGAACGAATCATAGAGTTTGAGGCGAGGTGATGGAGGAAACCCTAAACCCCATATGCCGTATGTGGAAGAAATCCATGAAGGACGTAGCCTAATATAAATCGTATTCGTAGTCGTGTGCAGTACAGTACTGTCCATTTAGGTTTTTGGCAAGTGTTTGATTTCATTAAAAATAAAAGCTGAAGCTGATTTTGAACTGTAACTTACAATGGAACATTGGGATTTCGCACAGAGATGCGGGGGACGGTTTTGGTGGTGGCCTTGGCGCGAGAGCGACTATAGCTATTGGAAATAACTTCTATGGCTATCATCATAGCTTCTATGGCCATCATCATAGAGAGCGGATTAAGTTATTCGGCAAGAATTAAAGGGGCGTCTCGGGATAAAAATGGACCGGTATCAAGAGGCTCAAAACTACCTGAGGCTAGAAAACAACGATATCGAGCACATGGCACTATTTTATAATTCGTCTACATCATATAATAATATTAGGCTTTAAAAGACAGTGTTTCCATAAGCCCATCTTATTCCTTTCGCCCTATACCACTTGACTTCGAAGTCTGTCCAGTGATTCCTCGGCAATGTTCTCATAGTCTGGTATGTTATTGAACACACGTACCGTAGATAGTGTAGTAATTCAATTGATATTCTATATACTGTAGCTACTGTGAGGCTTCCTGATTCCGTTTGCCGAAGAGAGCATTACGGTTGCCGGGGATTTACACACGATTTTGGCTGTAGATCTCCGTACTCCAGAATTACCTCCAACACTTTCAACCATTCCGCTTTCCGTACATTGAATGGAATGGGAGTCCTTGAACTATTCCTATCTGGGTCTCCTTTTTCGCAACTCCTCTTGACCTCGCTTCTCTATAAAACATCACAACTCTGATCAACAACAATAAGAAACTCCACATTTCCTCAAACATCACAAATACCAATTGCACAGGTTGCTCAAACAAGTCGATGACTTATGAGTATACACACGGTGCTTCTCTCGGCTCAGGATCTTTTTTTACCGAATGCCGAAAATCCCATCGTCCTTATCCTTCTCTGTGTACTATACGATAGACCCTTTTCTTCGTCCTGAGATGTCTTCCGTCCCACGAGCCATGCAAATTTATGTTCGATGGTGTCTTCCAACTACAGGCCGCACATATCAGCCTGGAACTTCTAGGGTAACGACGTCCTGGTGCTTACACTTCTATTCTGCTTGAATATAATCCATACAGTCAATGTCAGGGTCGTAGTAACTGTGGCAAACGGGATGTACAGCCACCAAGCGGGATTGGACGCAAGAGTATCGATGTTCATACCGAAAAGACTCTAAAAGATAGATTTAATAATCGCATTATACAAATGAATTTATTGCAGATGGTCATACCGAAATGAACATCAGTGGCAGAAATATGAACTAGCATTGAAGCCGTTAGCGCAAGAGTTGACAATAATTAAGACCAAAAGGCAAGATCGCTTGCTTACCGTTATCCAACTAAGACGCTTCATGCTCTGGTTCGTAGAGGTTGACTTCTGTGCTTCTGCGATTGACGTTAGGTTAAATTCCTACCGCTATATCAGCTGATAGTTCTAAGCAAGAATAAACTATTCGATGTACCAGTTGAATCAGATCTTGGGAGGTCTTCGCTAAGTTTGCGAGTTTCTTTCGAACGTTCTTGTCTAGGCTATCTATTGCAGCTCTGAACCTTTTGATTTCGGCTTTTGTCTCCTCCGTGCCTCGCTCGTGCAGTATTGCCCACTCTTTTTTCGTATAGCCTTCGTGAAGAGTTCTGAGAACTACGACTTGTTCTCCAAGGATCTTGTTGAACTGTTCCCATCGCCTGGCATCATCCAGAAGAGTATTAATGAGATGCTTATCTTTACCCATTGATCCTAATAAAATAGTCCTCTACTAAATGATCAGTGAGGGTCTGCAATGGAAAGTTCTGTGCCCACCATTTCAAAAAGATGTGGACCCGCGGCTCCAAAGTTAGTGTCCCATTCGCCTTTGAGTTGTTCAACCATTGAGCTTTTGGGCTTCGGTCCAGCCTTTGAAGGCTCAGGCTTGACCATAATCCAAACGATGGTGTGGTTGCTCTTTGACTCTTGTAGGCCAACCATCGGAGATACGTATTTAGTTGGTAAGCGTGTTAACCTATGACTCGGTAATGTGACGCGACATTCAAGAAAACCTTCGTAAGTGTTAGTAGCGAACTCTTGAAGCTGACCTTGACAGCTAAGACATGCTCCCGGGGACGCGTGCTTGTTTACATTCACTTGCCGGGACTTGCGCTATTGTGATTGCACTAGGGACCTTGTCCAATTCTACCTTCCATACCATACGTTTATCCTTTCCCTCCTCGGCCTCGCGTGCTGACGCAACTGTGCTACAGTACATGTGCCTGAGCGACTGTAGTTCACGGGATTCTAAGGGGAAGCCGGTTTTGCAAGCGACTGTAGCACGCGAGGTGTTCTAGAGCGGGAGAAGTGCTACAACCTGCGTGCTGCCACTAACAAAGCCGTAGCACATTTGGGTCAAGCCCAGTCGTGTGCCACCCTAAGTGAACGCTACCCTCAGGTGGTCCTGCCGAACCTGTACACATCCACCGACTCATCCATCTTTGAGGTTCCATAGGACCTCTTCCTTTGCTTTTAATCGTTCGACTTCACATCAACGCCAACCACCTTGCTCATAGGATAAGGCTTCGATCGTTTGTTTTAAGGCAAGCTAAATTTGTCTCCTAGTCAAGTAATTACATAGGCAGTGACAAATCAAAATATCCCGGGCACGGAATGCGAATTCAGAAGACTCGGACAGGTAACTTTAAATATTATCTCGCTTTTATCATCAGTTCAGAACTTCAACTTACTAAAATAGCTGGGATAGCTTCTGAATGAATCAACTCCATACGTTTTCGTTGAGATTTCTCAACATCACTTCGCAATATATTCTTAGGGACTGGATATGAAAGCATCTAACTCGTAATTAACACAATCCCAGTAACATCCTGGGCGGACTCACAATTTCTTCCATCGAAGGTGGAAAACAGGGCTTGCTGACAGATCTATAGGTTGTATATCGCCCATTCTGGTAGATGATCAAAGCCACATCTGCGCCATATAGCTTCCCATACTCATATGTCTTCTTGATCAACGAGCTTTTCCTTCTAGATGCATTCTGAGTTTGTCGCTTCTGTATTTTACCCATTGTTTGATAGATTATTTCGACAGCTGACGCTTTGATTATGTGTCTTATAATTCTAAGAATTGCAGGGCTAGATGTTGACATAGCTGGGCTGCTGCTGGCACTTAGTGGCTGGAGCAGTTTGCCTTTTGGAAGGCCATTTCAGCATCAGAATAGTCTGGTACTGTATGTAGGAAAGCACTTTTCGGCGGCCGTGGCATACAGCAGGGATCCCAGTATGCATAGAATTGCACATATGACATTACCGCTGCTTGCAAAACAAGCTTATCCAGTAGTTATGCCTATCCACCATCACTGAACTGCAAACAGGCGGAGTACTGTAACCACCGGTGATGGCGGCACCTATTCTCGAGGCGTGTCCTTGCAATCCATTAATGTTTCCTAGGGTCACAGGGTAATATTACACTGGCTGCCCCATTAATGGCCATCATAATACTGCTGGCCACCGGCTGGAGGGGGCCACCAGTAGAGAGGGGACCACCAAGGCGCCGAACATAAGGTGGGTCTACTTATTTCGCCTGCCTCTACCCAGCAGTTGAGGTCGGGGTTGAACTGATCAGCACAGGGATTCGCGTTACCGCAAGAGAGCGGACGAACCGGGCGTGACGGCCAGAGCAGCGAGGCCATCATCATCATGCACACGCGGAGTGGGCAGTCCAGCGAGGTTGCCCGCAAGAATGAGAATGGTTGGGTTGGCATCCAGGAATTTGTCGGTGGGGCCGTATGTCGGCGGCCCATAATAGACGAGGTTATGGATGGTTGGATTGAGAGACGCGAGGAGGGTGAGGAGGTGTGTGATATGTGTCAGCGTATGGATGACAAAGAAAGGTGGCTAGCCATCTGAGAGGATGTCATAATTCGATTGAGCGAGGAGGTTGATGACAGTGGGGTTGTCATGGACCAAGTAGATGACAGCAGTAGTCAAGTCAGCATGGATCAGGGTTTCAACACGAGCGGGATGATGTTAATGTGACAGAGGAATTTGAATTTGAGTCACAAGAGCAAGAACGAAGATGTGTAGTGGTGCAGGTGGCCAAAAGGAGGAGGCCAGAAGGGCGAGGAGTACGGGAGTTAGGTGAGCAGTTGGATGAGTGGAAGGGGGTTTGCCCGTGGTGTCATTGGCAGGGTCATTTGCATGGAATCAAACACCAAATCCAGGATTGTGGGAGGAAGCGGCAGAGATATACAGGGTCAGCCAAGGGATGAAAAAGGAGATGAGAAACGAGAGGTTATTTGAGAAGTTTGGGTGTTGTACACAGTGTGGGGTTCCACAGGCCATATGTGAGAAATGGAAGCAGAAAGAGGATGTAGGTTCGTGGGAGGAGGTTAAGGGGGGGAAGTGCCAGTACGACGGGGTATTGGTGGCAGCAATTGTTACAATGATTATTGGCGGGTAGGATGGAGAGAAGGCAGTATTCCGGTCGTTTGAGGAGCATGGGGTTGATGTAGAAGACCAGACATCGATGTGTCAGTGGTTTGGACGACGAGTAGAGTTGGGTTGGACTGAGGTGACACGAATGGTTCAAGTTTTCATTTATTAGCCAGTTTACACAGGAGAAATTTTGGGAAGGCAGGTTAGCCAGTGGGATTTAGATGTTGTATTTTGTGGTACCGGTTTAGCTTCAGGCATATATGAACAGCCTTCCTGCACACAAGAATGTTGCATCTTATTAGGACGGCCACTTAAGATAGTACGATAATATAGATTGTTTGTAAAAGAGCAGAATGAGTGACTGGTAGCTGTAGTGTTGCGCTACTGCTTTGTGGTAATGATAGCGAAGATGATGAGAATACGCCATCTGTACTGTCATCTTCGTAAATAATATGATCATCAAGATCCCCAGGAACGTCGGACAACTCGGAATCACTCATAATGACGATAATTGTAATGACTGTATGTATTAAATGTCAATCTAAAGAGCTATATATATTAAGGACGATGGTAAGTCCTCACCGCTAGTCTAGAAGTCTAGACGCTTGGACACCTTAGACGTCTTGGCAAGTGTTTGGGTCGTTCGAACACTTGCCAAATCATGATTCGAATCATCAAGACATAGTCCGAATCAGATCATGAATCGAATCAGATTCGACGTGAATCATGCCGAATCACGATTCGCTGTTCTTCTGTATCAAGTATTGCGTCAATGATGTGGAATACTGGGATAATAATAACAATTACAATTTTTAAGTCGAGTTTAGAACGAAACTGAAGCCAATGAGTGACCAGATAGTCTTGTAAAAGTACATGGACAAATCTACGAACTAGATGTATGCCACAGACTAGACTGCCAGCAGAAATGAAACATCTTCTTTCGGTCCACGTAGGCCACAATTCTTGGCAACATTTATGACCATGCAGACGAATAAGATGCCACTATGTTATGCCTAACTTCGCACCACGCCAACTCGTACACTCCCCCACAGTCACTCCATCTACATCATTACTCCCATCTCCATCTCAATCCTCATGTCCAGGATCTCGTCCATGGCGCCCATCATGCCCTCCATCACCATCACCATCGCCTCCTCCCCCACCATCCCCTCCATCACCAGCGCAACGCTCGAGTCAAAAGACGCGCCCCGACGCCGATGTCGCGAATATCTCCATCTCCTCGCTCTTGCGGCAGCGTTGCTCCTCCCTCTCTTCCTCAACACCCATCTCCTGCTCCGCGCCAAAAGGGTCACTTCCCTCCCCACTCCCCGCTTCACTCACACTGCCCCCCACCTCACTCCCCGCCCCGCCTCTCAAACTAGTATGCCCTCCCCTCATCCCGCCCCCCCACGCCCAACCCATCCAGATACGCCACAACCAGTTCATCCCCACAAACCCTATAATGCGGCAGCAGCAACCTCCTCAGCCCCTCCACCTCCCGCCTCAACATCTCCACCTCCACGCTCTTCACCCTATTGTCCTCTCCCAGCGCCTTCACCCTCTTCACCACCCCCTCCGTCCGCGTCTTCTCCTTCGCGCGGCACTTATATGCTGCCTCCCTGTTTCTCTTCAAGTAAGTCTCGCGCTTCGCCGCCGCCTGCTCCGCCGTCGTTGTCTTCTTGGAGGAGCGGCGGGGTTTACGCGCTTTCTTGACTTTGGCCGCTGGCGAGGCTGCTGGCTCCGAGCTGCCCCCCGGCGACGCCGCGGCCACGCTCTCCTTCCTATTCCGCGGCCCCCTGCGCGCGGACCCGGCACGCCCCTTCACGGCAGGGCTGTGGCTAGACGCCGTTTTCTCGGGCGAATCGCCAGGCATCACTTGTCCATGATGGACGATTGTGCGCGCGTCGCCCGGCTCAAAGCCAGACGTCAGAATCGCGAAGGGTGTCTGTGCCCCGGTAGTAGTCGCTTTGTGTTGCTTGTTGTTGTTCCAGCCTCCCTTCTGCGCAGCCCACCGGGTGGGGGGGTACGTCTGCGGCTTTAGGGGCGCGGAGCGCTGGTTTGACGTTGGTGAAGAGAAGGGTGAGTCGGGGAAGAAGTGGGAGAGATCGTCGTGGGGTTTGGGAAAGTCGAGCGGCGGCGCGGTGGTAGAGGCAGTGGTGGCGCTATGGGTGTCAACGGAGGGATAGGTGGTGCTGGTGGTGGTGAGATGAGTGCCGGAGACGTAGGAGGGATTGATGAAGTCGGGGACTTGGTAGTCGACGTAGGCGTCCGGGTAGGAGAAGGAGGGGAGCTGGGGATCGAGCATATGGAAGGTGTCGGTGGTGGACATGGTTAGTGGATCTTCCATCCTGGTTGTGGTTGTTGGTAGTGTTGGCTGTTGTGATTCGTATGTTTGAGCAACTCCGACCTTTTCCCGGTCAATGAACTGATAATTCGTAGCCTGTGAAAAATCTCGTCGAAGCCGGCGACGAGCAAAAAAAGACAATAATAAGTGAACAGCTATTACTCCTCGATTCCTTCGTGCAATTCGTATTAACTAAAAGCAGCACAAACCCGCCTCGTCCTTTGCGCAATTAGGTGGAATGTATCTATCAGAGCAAGCTCACCAGACAGTATTGATGGCCGCCTCGTCCTTAGTGCAAGGATACTAGTATGAGCAAGTCCGATCAGATTATATTATCAACAACCAACTGCGCAAAAGCAATCTCAATCCAGTTTCTCAGATTCGGGTTTATTCTAGGCGCAAAAGGACCAGGTCAGCAGGATATTCTCATAAGTCAGTATGCCCTCAGCTGCAATATATCTGAGAATCGAGCAAGCAAACTCAGGAAACAAGCAAGTGATAACATACCACAAGTGTCGTTCCAACACGCGTATGTTTTCACAGCTAGTAATGCCGCTGGTATTATACATACCTCTCATTGCGCAGCTCTTGGCCAACCTCACATCCCATAACAGCGCTCTTATATAGCCACACAGCAGCTCCGTCTAGCTCCCGGCCTTTCTTCGGTACGGTTCTGGACCTCTTGGACTCGATCGCCTCGATCAATCAAAGACGAGCCGGCGGAAACCAAGAATCGGCCGTTGCGCGCGCGCACCGAAAGTACTGCCCGCCCGGCGTTGAGTCACCCTTATCGAGGCGGCTAATTGGGCGATGGGCGGCCTCGGCGAGATGGTCGAAGCTTGGAGACGAGCTTGGGGCTATTGGAGGCCGAGTCGCGGTGATGCAGTCACGGTGGATGGGGGTAGTCCGTCGCGAAGTAGCGTAGCGTAGGGTAGTGTGGTATGGGAGATCTTAGTCGAGGAAGTTTTCAATTGGGAAGAGCTTGGGGTGAAGCTTGGGATTGTATTGTTTTTGGATTAGCGTATGGGTGAATTGTGGTGGCAGGTGTTGTGTGGGTAAGGGGAGGATGGAGGGTGGGGGGGTAGGGTGGGCGGTTGGGGAGGTATGCTCACTCACTGCCCACGCAATATGACTGCACGGTCACTTCTCTAGGATGCGCTTGGCCGCTAGCCTGTCTACGGTGCGACATCGATATGGCGGGGTCACGGAGCCATCCGACCGTCGAGGCGCCCGGTCGGCTTTCCTTCGAGTCGGCACGGAAGCTGCCGATTACTGGGGGAAATTTGGCCATGTCGAGAATTCGGCATTGGGGTGTAGAATAAGCGAAATACAATACAGTGGTATTTCGGCCTCTCGGCCTATGACATCAAAAACAACAATAAATATTAGTAAGTTACTCGAAACGGAGTGGCTAAATCCAAACACAAGTCTTTTGCGACGTTACTCTAGGCATGACAAACATATGACGTCATACGATGGGGATAATTTCTTTGGAATTTATGATTATAAATTCGTTAATTTAACTTAGCTCTTCTTTATATTGCAAAAGGTAGCAATTCATTCATTGGCATATAGTAATTTCCATTGTCCAAGTTGCTGGGCGCATGCCATTAGCGTTTCATGAAGAGTTCCGTTTGATACGTGAATGAGCGATTGTCTCCTACAAAATATGTCGCTGTACAGTCTGAACGCCGCAGCCGCTTAGTGCCATCGTCCTCATCACATCACTGTTATCCTATAGCATCAGCATGAGCCGTCAAGTTCTGTTTGCATGAATCAGTCCGCAGATTTTGCAACTACGCGCAGCTTCGGCGATGACTTTTTGCTAAGACTATCCGGCCATTCTTCGGCTTCAACTTCTTCCTGAACTCGACTTGGAAATTGTAATTGTTATTATCCCAGTATTCCACGCCGTTGACACAATACTTGATACAGAAAAACATTGGTTTTTCGTTGAGGTTAGCTAGGTCTGGCAACCCAATAGCGAAGTTAAAGCGATCGCAACCATCATATTGCTTTCGACGAGCGTCGTTAACTTCCAAAAGTCGAGAGTAAAGCGAATGACGACCGTCTTATCAAATGCCAGATTGGCAACGGCAACGGTACCGGTCAGTTACTTATAATCAGGGGATAAAACACCCTTTTCTACTCGCGCAGGGAGCTGAAGTCTTTCGTAGGTCTCTGCAGGGAAGTTAGCCGTGATGATTTCCCATTCATAGGAGGATGGCCGGCTGTGATTGGAGTTTTCATCACTAAAAGACCGAAGTATAGTGAAGATAGGAGGGGTGACAAACACCAGCCCTTTGAAAACGATGACATCCTTTGCAGACTCCGGGGTATCCATGTAGTGTCCAAGTTTGCGTGCAAAGCTGACCAGCCAGTATGAAAGCCAGGACAAATCGGTATTGGTAGTTTCCCGACGAATGGCTGTCTGGAGGCCGCGGATAGATGGCTATTCGAAGATCCAGTAAAAGACGAGGATCTTTCGGAGGAGTTCGTCTCCAGCACTGGAAACTTTTGGGGCCCATCTAAGAAGTTCATCGACAAAACGGATGTAACCATTCACATCGTGGATATTTTCAGCATTCATTTCATCCAAGCCGCCATTTTCAGGAGCACGTGCAGATGCAACTGCAAAGTTAAAGGCTCTCGCCTTCTCTTGCGAGCGATAGATGTAGTCTCGCAAGTCACGGGCGATGGCTTCCTTGGGTTATATAGGGAAGTGAAATGGATGGCATGATGATTAAACTTAAAGGGAATTATATTAACACCGGTTGAGGTTTTTTTGCACCTTTGCGAAATATATGGATGTCAAGACAGCTGGAATAAGCGTCCGAATAATGGTCAACCTGCCCCGAGATAGACCAGGCTTTTATATATGAGACCGGTCTGTTAGAATGTAAAACTCCTCACTGCCTCCTGAGAAAATGGCTCACTTTGTTAATGGGGTGTAAAAACCAACTCTAGCAGTCATTAAGTATGAGATCATCAATGACACATGTCTAGCAGCTATTAAGCATGAAGTCGTTACACTGTCTTTGAGTCTGATGCTAGCGAAGTACGACCAGAGGCGACTGTCATTCTAGACCATATTTTACATTAGCTTTGGGATAGAATTAACGAGGCAAAGAACCGGTGGCTTTGGTCCACATGACTCAGACTTGACTTGAGAAACACAGAAAGACAAAGTCAGTGTCATAATATATCCTCATTAAGTTCTGTTCTGGCCATGCCTTTTTCTTCAACTCAAACTACACAACTTCTCCTGGATTCTAGGCATTGCTACACCTCTCTGTTCAATTATCCTTTTCTCTCACCATTAAAAATAAGTAGGGTAATCATACATTGAACTTATAACCAGCCATGGCCACCGACCGGCTGGATCGTCTTTTTAAGAAGTATGCACAGCACATACACGGAAACGCGACCTACTAATCGCCCAACTAAGGAATTGGCTGGACTAAGGGAAACAAGTGAAGTGAGAGCTACGCGCAATCACAGGTCATAGGGTACCGTCGTTGGGGCGATGAAGATGCATTATGGGATTATTTTACAAAGCGATAACTTATCTCTATTGGTATCAAGGAGTTCAATGGCGAACATTCCTTACTGGAGTCAAACAAGGCATGAAGGATCAATAAGTCAGATAGTAGTAGAACGACAGAATTACATGATTTTGGAAGTGCAAGGATTCGCTAGGTATTTGCGGAAGTCCAGCAACTTTTTTTCTTTGAGAATTATCCTCTCAATCAATAATGTTAGGGTAGATCTCGTGCTGAAATGCGCGTTAGTTTTGATTTGCGAGAACATGCCTAGGATGGGTTATTCACCACGTGCCATTTGTCCCATGGAGAGCGTCGTGCTAAGTGTTGGGTTACTGCTTTTGTGGTGGCGGTTGCTAAAGGTGCCATGTTACATTAGTAGATGTCATGCAAGGCCTCAGTGTGTGAACCTACTGTAGGACTTTCCAGGATCCTTCCTACTGACGTGACGTACAAAGTAGGGTCGTGTTTCGGTAAGTTCTGGAGCCCTCGAAGTAACCTCCCAGTCCAATACGGAAACCATCGCCATGAGAGTATTCCCCACCTCTGAAGCGAATCGAAAACCGGATCGTCTATTTCATCTTCTCCGTGCTGTACCTCGGGTGGATTTTCAAACGAATACGTAGCATCAAGGTTCATCTCAAAACCAAGGTTTATTTCTTTGCCAACATGCAGCCAGATTGGTTTGCCAGTGTGTGTATACCTTCTCCCTTTGATGTGTAATTTCGGATTACTAGGGGTGATCCTCATAGGAATTAGCTCCGTATATTTATCCGGTAGTGTTGGAATCGGGTCGGAATCATGCACAAGCCGATAACAATCGATTCCACGCCCATCAAACACTGTGCGGAGGTGTATATTTCCAACTCTCGGTGAGCCAAGGGTAACGCAGGTGATCTTGGCTAATGGAAAGCGTAAACTGCACCACAAGGCACATAATGTTGCTAACGCACCTCCGAGGCTGTGGCCACATACTTCGATTTTTTTAAGTTTCCCGTTCATGCTATTCTGGAGGCTCCAGATGCAACGTAGCAGCTTGTCATCGTCCAACAAGCTGTTGAAAGCCAATAAGAAGCCTTCGTGCACAAGTATATTTTGAAGGTCCGGAATGTTAACTGGATGGCGCTCTTCGTCATCCCACTTAAGTGCTGTTGGACTGTAACATAAGTCTGTGTAAACGTTGCTCCAGAATCCTTTCCATCGCTCTGGGTTTGAGAGAGTGCCCAGCGTCATCGGAAAATCGGTCCCTCTGAAAGCAAGAACCAAAGTGTCGCCATTGCGGATACCCAAGTGTACGTTAGTGTTAGAGGTTACTCTAGACGCGGGACCTGGCTGTGTGCTCTTCCAGACTGGAGTCTCTATTTGAAGGTAACGGCATTTTAAAGGATATCCAGTCAGATCCGTTGCGGCCATTCGAAATTCAACACCATTGTCATTTTTGTATGCCTGCTCGGCATACCGAACTAGATGCTTGATAGCGTCGAAAACTGAAACGTCTCCCATGATTAAATAGAGAACGAGGCTGGAGATACCTGAGGTGTATGAAAAATTTCGATTTGGCTGTAGTCAAATTGATACAGATTATAATTGATATAGAGAATATTCAGCATGGGTTAACTTCTTATCTTATACACGGCCTTTTCCTTTCTTCCGGAGGTGAGATCCGGTGGCGGCGGTGCGGAAGGACGCGCACCGCGGCCATCGAAGCTGTTTTCAGATGGCTTAATCGAGGTCCGTATTCGCTTGCGTCCAGTAAGTGACGACGTTCATTGGCCAATTCCAAAACATCACTCACAGTACGCAAGCGGAAGCTGTGCTTTAATCCCACGTGAAATTTCATTTCTGCGGGAAGGCTCGAAACTTATTGGCAACAACTAGATTTTATGATATGGCTATACGGCTGCCGTCAGAGCTGATGCGGTAACCTAACGCTATGAACATACACAGTATGCCCTCAAACACAGACAACTACTGCCCTCTGATCACCAACACTGCCCACCCAAAGAAGCAGTACCCAGCCACAATCCCGATCAGAATCCCAACCCATGTACCAGTCTGGTCCGCTGCATAGTCGTAAGTAGCAAGGAACCCCTTCTCAGAAATCTCGGGAGCATTGCCTTGGTATTTCAGTGTAGTTGGTAGCTGCGTTATATTCTCTATCGCCGTTGTCTGATTCGACAGACGGAGACCCTGCGGCAACGTCCAGCGGTCGTTCAACTTGTAGAAAATGCCGGACACGTTCGAGATGAGGATCGATATGGACAGACTTGGAGAAAGTAGAAGTACTGGACATGCTAGCAGGCCGTCGTCCCAGAGAAGTTCGGAATGCAGGCATGTAATGAAGATGCGCAAGGGCGACAATAGCAATCAGTGTACTGAAAGTGACGGTTTGAAGGTAACCATGGGGTGACAGGAAAGCATGCATGAGGCTACCATTCTTGAAATCCGGGCCTGCAAATTGTAGCAGCTTGCTGATAGGCCAAGCGATTCCCCTGGGATTAATGGATTCTATAGTGACAATACCGTCTTTAATCTCCCAGGAACCATCGTACATGGAATCCGCAGCATGAACCTTTTTCGATATCGGCCTCGCTCGGCTCTAGGAGTGATGCGGCGGCCTGAAAATTACTCATAACGCCAATGATAAGCTCGGTGCAAAACTTGAATTATTCATTCACTCTCAATCAGAAACAATGGTAGCCGGCCCCGCCCTGAGTATAATATATTACGCATCTGTATTTCCCTGCAGGAACGACTATGGATACCTGTAACTCCAAAGTAGAAGTGATTCTTTGTAGTGTAAGTCAATATTTGCGAATGCTGAGTAATTCCATCACCCCGTCCTACCCTTTGTTCTCATCATTTAGTCCTACGCCAACTATTGCCGTTCCATTGCAATGCCGCCGGATTCGAATACATTTCCGGATTAGGCCACAAGAATTCGGTGTGCAAAGACAGCGGTATGTTAGTAACTTGGGCTTGCTATCATAATCCTTCAAGTTTGGCCTCCAATGGTTAGCAATTGGACTCAACGATGAGAAGTTCTCTGTGTTGCTAGCGGACGTCCACACGGTGACAAAGCCTGTTGATACCCCACCCGAATACCATGGGCGGCTCGACTCCCAAATTCCAATCAGAGAGGTATGTCATAACGGCAGTTCCCTAGAACTAGAAACTATCCGGTTCTTGGAATTATACAATTTATACCATCGCTGTTTCCCAGATTCACGAGGCAGCTTCCTCAGTCTAGAACGTAAATCCAACAATCACGTTCCCCATTTTAAGTCTATAACTAAGAATAGTGTACGAGAACTGACTTCGGATTGTATCGTGTTCCCTTCAGTTGTCAACGAAGTTTGCGGGGCTCCAGAACAAGCTGTGGTCGAGCCTACCGTCGATATGTCGATCTTGTTGATCTCGCCCCATGCAAACTTTAATCTCACGACTAGCCCATTACACACCTATGTCGCTTCTATTCGATGAAGTCGCGACGGTAGTTACCATGAATGGTTCTTTGATGACGTGCGCATTGTCTGACAGGTTTCTTCTTCTACACATATGAATGCGTCAGACTTAAGCTCGCTTTAGTGAGAGTATAGCTTGAAATCATCGTACGCTTGACAGATGATCAATTGAAACCTCTGCGAATGTCTGATATTATGTATCAATTTTACCAACTTTAGCTACTAGTCATCAAGTTTGAATGCAGTATATTTGTATTGTTGGCATGCATTAACTTAAGTTAACATGACTTGCCTAACTGTTAATTGTCACATGAAAGCTAGGCATCCGAAACACTATCGGACGACATGATTTGTTATGGGGAGAGGAGGATGTCTCGCGTGAAATTCAACGAGAGGCTCGATCTATTGCGTCGCCATTGACGGTGGCGTTGAGTTTCTACCCAAAGATCTACAAGTCTTGGCAAGACATTTTGGTTCAGCCCTGCGCCGCTCTATTCGTATTATATTCGCAGACTTGTTTGACGAGTGTGTACTAAAAACCCCACTTAACTATAATCCATTTGCGTTGGGTCTAGACTGGTCTTAGAAGAAGTTGCCAGTTGAAACCAGCACCTACTGGAATAACGGTTGGCCACATTTTGACCATGATATGACTGACATAACCCATACATAGTGGCTCGTGCACGCGTAAGAGGCCCCATACTATTAACCAAACACTCTCCATTGCACACCCCACCATATATCAAGCAACATCGACAACCACTTTCCATCAAATATCTTCTCACCACATTCAAACATCAAATATCTCCCATTCTACCAAACATGGAGTACTCCACGCTTCCGACCCCACCTATTTGCGTCGCAGATTTCTCCCTCAGCCCCGTACGTCACTTATCCCGCTTCCCTTTCCCTTCCCATTCAGCTTTTCTCCACGAGCTTCTTTCCATCCTTCATCATCGCTTTATTACTTTACATTCAGCTAAACGCTAGGCTCCAGCTCGCTACCCCAGGCACGATTAACTATTATAATCTGATCCCGACTATAGTACAATCTGACAGCAATAGAGCTATGTGCGGGTGACAAGTTGGCGGGCTCGTTCACAGCACGTGAGTTCACTCGCTTATTCTGCTAATGGCTTGTCGGCTTTACTGAGCGGTATCGAATGTGTAACTCAGTTACACATTGCAGCTCTGCAGGTACGTACACCTCGGACCATATATCTATGAAAATTGAGCGAAAGTCATCAACAAACCTCAATAGTTGGCAATGAGTGACCTGCAGTTAGGCGGTCAAATTGATTGGCATGCACATATCCCGCCATATGGGCTGCAACCTTCCGGCGCCTCCCGGGCGACCAAACAGGACCCCACTGTCAGCCGAATCGACCGCGACTATGAGACGAACAACATGTACGCGGCAGGAGACCCAATGGATTTCTCAGCCAATATGCTGCCTACAACATGATTCATTGCGATGCCCCAACATCACAGGAGCTGTGAATATTGAGATACAATACAGTAAATATTCGGGCATCCTCTATGGAGTATCGCACACCCGGCAGCGTCAGCAATCTCGCAAGTCGTGAGTTTCTGGTGAAGTATCATGTCACGAATAAGATCATGCTGGGAGGGAGCGAGATTCGAAACTATGGTTTGGAATATGAGGTGCTGTATATACGAATACGATTAGCATGCTATTGTAATAATGTTTACATATCTAGGGGTTTAGAAGGAGACACTTGAGGAGGGAGATGGCCTGGTCAATTTGCGCAATTATAGTATCTTGTGCCTAACCGCATATGGACACTAGGCCGAGAGCCCCTGGTTAGCAAGACATGAAAAAATTCGGGGCAGGGGAAGGCGAATGTAAAGAAAGAGGAGAGAAACGCGTTAAACGTTAGCGATTATGATAAACAGGACTGCAGGAGCCACAAACTGCAGCCTCGTTGTCCAGCTTCTTATTACATAATCAATTGTATTCACAGAGATCCATCACTTTGTCCTGTCCCATACGAGTCACGAGATTCAGAAACTCTTGACTGGCCTTCTCTTATGAGGTCTAGACTGCAAAGGCCGGAAGCCAACGTAGTATTGCGTTTTCTAGGCGAGATCTGCAGAGCCTTAATGGCATGTTGTTTGCTCACTGAAACCGCAGTTTTACAGATAAAGCTCTCCGGTCCCCTCATCCTCCGTACTGTCTCGGATGATCGCTTTATATCCGAGACTAGCGACGGCAAAGTGGCGTGTAGTGGCGTGTAGAGCCCACAAAGCATTTGACAACGAGCTATGTCTCACCTCGAGATCGTTCAAGATCATGCCCAAGAACGAAATTCGCCGGAGCATAGCGGCTCTTTCCGCTCAGCCCAATCGATGTATCGGCGAAGGTGTGACACGAAACCAATAGACTTATTTGCTGCACCAGCTAAACGGAAATTAGTTCACCGGTCAAGCTGCCGATCTGGCAAATGCTGTTACATCAGTTGCTTATTATCTTTGATTTGCCTGAAGGAGTGTGCGACAAATCGCGTAGAAATCAGGCCGGAACCATCCAATGCACACCAACCGGCAGAGATAAAAGCTGACCCCTTCACGAAACCAGCTACGCAGCCAAGCGGAAGAAGAAAATATAGCGGTGATTTTCTTCTCTCCTATCCGTTGCGTTAACAAGATCTGGGGGACGCCAATTGAGGTACCTAATGTAACCCCATGGAAAGAAGGGCGCACAACGCCTCCTGGTTCAACCAGCCGCTTCAAAACGCCCGGCTCCCTCTCCGCCAGATCATCCAGCTCCCGCGGATCAACTCCAAAATCATACAGCTCCCACTCCTCCTTCCACTGTTGATCCACACAGCCTTCCACTTCCCCTCCCTAATCGCCCGCTGCCCAAACAGCTCCCAGCCGTGAATGTGCACATCTTCCCCATGCACAGTCGAGATCTGCGCGCAGGGGTGCGCCACGTCAGCCAGGTCGAGGATGGTGGGTAGTGGAGCAGAGTCAGACGTTAGCAAGGGGGGACTGAAGGCGCAAGGGGGCCGCCCTTAGGAAATCCTCTCTCTGTTGCTATTTTTCGTTGAAGCTTCTGTACTTGGTATTAGCAAGATGATTTTTTAATAGGAATAGATAAGTTGCTTTCTCTTCGATGTCCACTCTTCACATTGAGAGATTCACTTGCCAACAGATGAATTAGCCGCTGTTTCAATATTGATTTCGAGATGTGTTGCGGACTTGGTAATGGCCAGGCAGGTGGCGATGCGGTGGCGGAGCTCGGCGAGGGAGATGCGGCGGATGGGGTTGACCTCGAAGATCATCGTAAGAATGGCGTTGAGCTCGTCGGAGAGGGGGAGGATAGACTTCAGGAACTCCCGGTCTGCTAGGTAGGCGCGGAACGTGGAGTCCTTTATGGAAGCGGACTTCCAGGGGTTGCGCCCGCATGTCAGGTTCACCAGGATGACCCCCAGGCTCCATATGTCATTTGCCGCACAGGCATAGAAGGGCTTCCCAGACGACTGATCTTGGCATTCTACAAACCAAGGATCGCGGTTTAGTTGACTGCGGGGGGGCTGAGGAAGGGGAAGGAAACTACCCACCTGGAGACATGTAGAAGGGTGATCCGCAGCCAAAATCGGAGGAGAAGCTGTCCGTGGTGGCCAATCCAAAGTCTGCCAGCTTGATCTGACCACCGTCGGAAACGAGTATGTTCTCCGGCTTCAAATCCCGGTGGTAGACTCCTAGGCGGTGGCAGTGGGCAACAGCATCGAGAATCTGCAGGAACGCGGTCTTGACTGTGAAATCATTACCAACATAGCGGTGGCGCTCTGTTATGTTCAAGAAGAGATCTCCTTCACGGCAATACTCCATGACGACATAAGTGCAGTCCGCCACATCGAGGATGCACAGGAGTGAGACAATGTTGGGATGTTCCGAGACCTCGTAGTGTAGCTGCACCTCTGTCTGCGAGAAGTGCTGTTGCCGCGCATCCAACGGGAAACGACCATTGGCACTAGACTTGTCCATGACCTTCACGGCATATTGTATTCCTGCCGCAGCATCCTCCACCAAGTGGACAGTTCCATAGGCTCCTGATCCGAGGTGCCGGACGAACTGCAACCGTTGGTTTGCGCCGAAGTACTGGGCTTGGTAGATTTTGGCTGGTGGCGGGGTGCTCGATGAGAAGCGCTGGACGAGCTGCTGGGCAACGTAGCGAATGTTGTTCGCGACTGGCGCATCGGGAGACTGCGACGGAGTAGGGAGGAGGGTCGCCTTGAACGGGACGGGACATTTTAGCGGCTTCCGAGAGCAGACAATGGCCTTATGAGTCGAGAATATATCTGGGTAGCAAACGGATAAATCTCCGTCGGGAGCAGAGAGATCCCGTTTGCCATTCTCCAGAAAAGCTATTTGGGACATGTTGTAGCGAGCCGACGTTCTGCATGGCCTGAAGTCAAAGCTCCCGTGGATTTCAAACACATAAATGAGTGTCCTTTGGGATAGAGTTTCCGGAAAGTGGCCTTAAGAGAAGTGAATAGGGTCATCTAAAAACAGAAAAGTTCAGAGTGGTGGAGATTGCGCCCGTTTACGCGAGCGTTCGTTCATACCCTCTTAAAGGATCGCCACGTACGGCCTCTAAAGGCGGTTCTAACACTCTTTATTCACCTGGTGATCACAGGTGGTCCCACCTCAAGTTTCTGCTGGTTATCACCTGATGATACTGGGTGATCACAGGTGGTCCTGGTCACCTCAAGTTTCTGCTGCTTATCACCTGATGATACTGGTGATCACAGGTGTTCCGACCTCAATTTTATGCCGCAGAATGCTCCCTGATCAAAGCAACATCTGCGCCGTATAATTCACCATACTCTGATACCTTGTTGGTCAAAGTGCTTCTCCTTCTAGAAGGAATGTGAAGCTACTGCTCTCTCCTCCAGGTTGACCATCCTTCGGCTCTTGTAGATTCGGCTCAATGAGGCACGAGACTGAGAAAGACAAATGACTGGGACTGGGCACGATTTCAGGTACAAGTACTTTATCCAGATAAGTGCCCAACAGGATAATACAATGCTGTCCGGGCAACTCATTGTTGCATCGATAACCCTCCTATTTCTCTATACCGAGGATTATACATAAAATCACCTCTCTAAACAACGCCAAAAAATTAATAACATATTTCGAACAAGTAAAAGGCAGCTTCCTCCATGGCGTGAGCCCGCAAGTCCACCACTATAACACCTCCCTCATAATAACTCTAGTCTGCCGAACGTGCTGACGACGGGTCACTCCTACTCCTCCCTAGGCGATGCCCATTCCCGGTAACACCCTACTCCGATGCAGAACATGATACATTTCGTCACTAATCGAACAAGACATGCTCAACAGCCAAAGAAGCCTAAACTCACCGCCGAGGACTACCGGGTTATGGGTCAAGCCATAGCCTCACCCTACTAACTCAGGTCACCTCAACACCATCTCCCCCAACCCTTCCAACCCCCCTCCGGCTCCCCCACCTCCTCCTCCTACAACCTCCTAAAAGCCCCCAACCTCTCCGTCCTCTCCCCCGCCATCCGCCTCCTTCATCATGCCCTCCAAAAAGCTCCAGCGTGCTCTCCATCCCCCTCCCCGTCGCACCCCCAAACGTAAACGTGCGCCCGATGCCCACCGCACCAGTCGCATCGAGCCGGTCCGCATCCTGCACGATCTCCAGCTCCGGAGACTCCGCGATCGCGTCGCGCACGCGTGCGATCTCCTACGAGTACGACATCGCGGACACAAGGGTCTGGATCTTGTCTGCGAGAGCGGTGCGGACGCGCCGAGCGAGAGCAGCATGTCGCGCACGAGCGTCGCGCTGTCTTGGCCAGGGAGGAGGTACTTGTCGCCGACATCATGGAGGAGGGCTGCGAGGGTGGAGGTTGTGTGGTCGTAGTGGGCGGGGTCTTGGACGCGCAGGGTGTGTGCGAGACCGAGGATGCGCAGGATGTGCGCGTAGTCGTGCGAGCCATCGTAGTGGGACATGTATTGACGTGGGTAAAGACTTTGGGGAGGAGGTTGGCGGGGAATCGGCGGGAGGGGATGAGGAGGCTGACATTGTGGGCTAGTCGGGGTCGGCGCGTAAGGAACCTATGGAAGCTTCGTGATGTAGAGTGACGCTGGAGGTGATTGTTTTACTGTTCTAGGAGGTTTAAGGTGCTGCTGTTGACAAGAGTATCAATACGGGCCGACGATAACAATCATAGAGCACGCTAAAATACTACGGCCGATGGCAAAGCGAACCTCAACATCGAATATCTCACTACGAAGCCTACGTGGAGCCCTAAGGCAAATATTCTTTATGAATTTGACATTGTCGTTAGAACAAAGCTCGATCTTCTGTTTTAAATCATCCAAGTACAGAGACTCGTCCGCGTGAATGGGAGTGGGATGTGGGAGTGAGGGAAGCACCGAGAGTAGCGTAGAATTTCATCTTTGATAAATTACTCTATGTACCTTTATATATAATTTACTATGTAGAGATACCTTCCTATTTTGCTGTGAGATGGCGCACTTGCTTACTCCGACTGTGAGCGAAGCGAGCAGTCGGATACGACGATTACTGAAAACATTGAAACAAAGGTCGTGCGGAATGTTGCAAATCCCAGAGACAAGAATCGGGCCATGGCCCGCAACATGGTATGGATACAGTGTCTTGGAATGTTTCGGAGCCCCACTTCTTGTGGCTACGCAAATAGTTTCAAAGTATAGTTAAGGCCACATCGCAACCGGCATAAACAGCAGCTTACTGTCGTCTACTTACATGAGGCATTGAACGTCCGATACATCAGATTTAGAAATTCTCCTGAGAATTTGTCTACAAACCCGTCCTCTTTTGTCTTAGTGGTCCCTACTCATCTCTCCCCGCACACGTCGAACGGAGACAAGAGGCAAAGTCGGTATTCCCACCACTTGATATCAATGAATGGATTGCTACTATTGTCAATACAAAGAAGAGCTAACGAGTACAAGAAGAACATTTAATACCCTGCTTCAGTCCTATTCAGTAGTACAAATAATTCAACTACTAATTCAATGCAGTGTAAGGCAAACGAGCAACCAAACGAGTCCACCCGAGGAATCCCAACGGGATTAGCCAGTTTAAGAAATAGTGATCTTGCGCCTGTCCTGCTTCCTGGCCTTAGGAATAACAATGTCGAGGATGCCGTTCTTCAACGAGGCTCGGACTTGATCCTGGTCAATAGTATGAGGAAAGCTGAAGGAGCGAGAGAACTCCCCGACGCTGCGCTCCGAGACCCAATATTTGCCATCCCTCCTGCGCTCGTCTTGTCCCTTGGTAACTTGTCCCTGCGACTCGTCTTTGACAGTGGCTTGACCACCCTCGATCGCGCCGTGGGAGACAGGTGCTTCGACCAATCCAGCAGGAGGGGTGCCAGCAGTATAGGATCGCTCGGTCTTGCCGCGGACGGTCAAGGTTCCCTGGTCAGAGAATTCAATCTCAACATCCTTCTGTTCGATACCCGGGAGTTCGCCTTGGAGTTCGTAAGAGTCGGGGAGCTCCCTAACGTCGAACTTGGGTGCGAACGTTCTCGTCGCCGAGGCACGGTGTTGGGGTTGGAGTTTGGACCGATAGTCACCATACTCATCGAGAAAGTGGAAGAGAGAAGAAAAGGGCCTGGAGTCGTCAGAGATAAAACCTTGTGGCCAGAGAGACATTGTGCGGCAATGGGTAGTTGTAGAAGTTATCCACTTAGAAAGTTGCGAACGCTCTTAATGTTTGCATTAAGACTTTGATTGAATTAAAGAAAATGAGAGTGGCAATAGAGGCTCACTTGGCCTCATTATATTCAGAAGTTTTAGATTCACTGATGTAATCTCCAATAGCTGATTAAATAATCAGCTATTACTAGCTGCCTCGAAAATGCGCTCGAAGAACTTAGAACATTCCGCAGCAAGAATGTGATGATTCCAGTTAAACGAGAAAGGCATGGCACGTCTCGGATATGTTGTCACATGACTATGACTAGCGAACCGACGGGTTCGCGACAGCGAAAGAGGCATCGACAATGAGGATACAAACCAAAGCGTGACGTAGAGGGCGAATGGCTCCAAGGTGCGACTCTCAGTTAACATGGTCCCATCCATACTCATCACCACGGGACTGTTCAAGTACATGGAGCAGATGATGTTCAAAACAACGCTCGAAAGGCGCAAACGCCACCAAAGCCTCGAGTGGACCATTAGAATTAGCCTGTCACGAGTTTGCACTGAGTTTGTCCTTTATTCAGAAGCTTTAGGTCGACAGGTCTTCTCCATGACCAGAACCTTGTATTCCGCAAGCCCAATCTCCCGGATGCCATTGGTGGAGCGTCCTAGGCACTACCATGGATGAATGGTTGATCACCAATTTCGATATTATCGGCAAGAATGGCCGCTAATATCGGGGTAAGCGAACGGCGTTTGCGGAAGCAGACAGCGTCCACTCAGGGCTAAAAAAGTAGGTACCTTTGCATACTAATTTATATGTTGCGGGACCCTAGAACTCTAAATTACAGAAAAGTAATAACAATAGTCAACTAGACAGTCTACAAAGCACTGAAATAAACACTCTAAATCTACACTTAAAAGGGTTAATATAATAAGTATATATGTATTACTACATATATCAAAATTATAGAATCTAAATAGTTATGTTAAGGTCTAGGTAACAATAAATCAAGTAAAAGAGACTTATACAAGGCAGTAGTTTAAGGTGAGGAGAACACATTTTGGCGACAATTAACAAACACGAAGCTCCTTTACATACAATTTGTTAGTGATAGTACCTGAACGCCGTCTGCTTCCGCGAACGCCGTTCGCTTACGCCGACTTGGTCCTAGTTTAAGCTGATCGGCGCTGGGCATAGTGGGCCTTTGTTGCAGCGGTGTGATCACGAGGCATTTGAAGGTGACAGCGCGACGACGATGACTGTAAGTTGATGGCAGTGCGCCACAGAACACTTTGTTCAGTCGATGCGATGGTTTTACGTACATATTCTTCTATTTAACAACACACCATCTTCTTAGCGCCCCCACTTCTCTCTTCTCATGCAGAAAACTCTGGTCTCGAGGGTCGACACTAAATGCAAGGCACGAAGATGAATCTCTAAGCCAATAACGAATACACCAACACTTTGTAGTTAGGCGCGGCCAAACACTCGCCCATAGGGCGTTATGTTCCTTCTCCTCGACTCTCCACCTCGCTGTTCCGCCACCAACTGCGTTGACCCCATCTCCCCAGCCAAAACCCCGACCACGACCCGCTCCCGGCAGCGAAATCTCCCGCAGCTCGCACACCTAGTCAAGACTTCAATCTCTTACCTCGCCTCCGCTGCGCTCGGCCTGCGCGATGGCCTCACCAACGGCGAGCGTTTGGCGGCCCAGCACAAAGCCGAAAGAATGCGGCTAGTCACCCAGCAACTTTGCGACGCAAAGCGGTTCGAGGAGTGGAGGGCTGCAGCAAAGGAGCTGGATATACTAGAAGGCAATGAGGCATGGAAGATGGACAATGAGTCTTCGGAGTTCGACACCCCGCTGATCCAGGCGCGGCTGAAACTCCTGAATGAGGCTAGGGAACAAGGAGATGTGAGGCGCATGCTCTATTTTATACGGACATCGCTGTCAAGAGGTTTGGGCAGGATGGGAAACGTGGAGTTATATCAGCATTCGCATATGGGAACGAAGGGTCTGATCGAGAAATATATCGATGCGACGATCGAGACGATACAGGAGCTGGCCAAGACGGAGGAGGAGGCGTTGCCTGCGGGGCTGGAGATTAAGGATCTGCTGGAAGAGGTTGCCAATGCACGGCACGCGTTCGGGAGGAGTGCGCTACTGCTCAGTGGGGGAGCGACTCTCGGCATGCATCACATTGGCGTCTTGAAAGCGCTGTTTGAGGCAAAGTTGCTGCCGCGTGTTATTTCCGGGGCGTCGGCCGGCTCTATAGTCTGTTCGGTTTTATGCACACGCACGGACGAAGAGATACCCCAAGTGCTGAAGGTGCTTCCATATTGCAATCTTGCCGCCTTCGAAGAGCAGGACAGAGAGGAGGGAGCCCTCGAACATGTTGAGAGACTACTCACCCAAGGCTCTTGGATAGATATCGGGCACCTAATCCAGGTGATGCAGGAGCTGTTGGGCGACATGACCTTCCAAGAGGCATACAATCGCACCCGCCGCATCCTCAACATCTGCGTCTCGCCATCCTCCGTGTACGAGCTCCCGCGCCTCCTAAATTACATGACCAGCCCTAATGTGCTGATCTGGTCCGCCGTAGCCGCCTCTTGCTCCATGCCCTTTCTCTTCTCCTCCGCGCACCTCCTCGCCAAGAACCCAGCGACAGGCGAGCACTCACCCTGGAACCACATACACCTCCGCTGGATCGACGGGAGCGTTGACAACGACCTTCCAATGACCAGCCTTGCCGAGATGTTCAACGTGAACCACTTCATCGTCTCGCAAGTGAACCCATACGTCGTGCCCTTTCTATCCTCCTCCGCACCCAGCCTCTCCAGCGCACCCTCCGTCTTCCGACTCAACTCCCATCTCGCCCCCATCCTCGCGCCCCTCACCCAGCTCGCCAGGTCCGAGGCACTGCACCGCCTGCACGTCCTCGCCCAGCTCGGCGTCCTTCCTAACATCTGTAACAAGACCCGCAGCATGCTTTCCCAGAAATACTCGGGCGACATCACCATACAGCCCCGCATCGAGTACCGCGATTTTGTGGGCATACTGAAGAATTCGACGCCGGGGTTCATGGTACGCACGTGCGAGACAGGTGAGAGGGCGACGTGGCCGGTGATGGAGATGGTGAGGAATCATTGCGCGGTGGAACTTGAGCTGGATCGCGCGGTGGCGGAGTTGAGGGCTAGAGTCGTGTTTGGGTCGGGAGTGGAGGTGGGCAAACAGCGAGGTCGTGTAGACACGTCGACATATCGACTACGAGCATTACATGAGAGTTGAAATCACAGAAATATTTTAATTGTCGTGAATTTCGTCCTATATCCGTTTCCGTTACGAGTACCTTCCTCAGTATTATATTCAGCCCACAAAGCATCTGCGAGGTGAAAAAGCAACGTCTAGCTCTCCACGAGAGTTTGCTGTTGTTGCCGTCGCTCCAGAACACCTCGTGCCACGTCTCTATCGAGCATATCGCCGTCGCCGTGACCGCGCCCTGTCCGAGTTGCCGTCGGACCTGATGGCTGACAAATGCCACCATCTGAGGCTGCCAGGGGTCGCAGAAGAGCTCCTCCAAGAATCGCCCCGCGCCCCCGGGAGGCGCGGATTGATTTGGCCTCCAGGCTGGAACCAGATCAGGCTGTGCCGACTCGACCCACCTCCGGTTCGTAGTGAAAGCTGAGAGATGCCACGTACAGGAAGATCAGTCGACCCTTTTTCGTCTGAGGCCATCGCATCACGTCGAGACGGCGCTCGCCCTGACGGAGGTCAAGCAGCTGCGGATCAAGGTAAGGCCACGCCCCCTTCTTCAGGCTTCCCATCGTCTTGAGAGGCCCTAGCACCGAGCTCACAAGCGCCTTCGACGACCCCGTGAAGCAACAGTATCCCAGTCAACCGAGAGCCGCCACGCCCAACCCCTGAGACCCCTGCGCCCGGAATCGGCGGAGCATCTCGCCCAGCGGCACCTCAAACACCCGCGCGAACGACCCTAGGATCTGCGGGAACACCGTCGGTCGGAAGCAGCGGAGCAGGTGCGTGTAGTGCGGAGTTTCCTATAGATAAAACTGCATCATTTGGAAGTTCAATCGTAGGGTCGTCCGCAGGTTCCGCCGCGACGGCGTCAGCCGCGCCACATCAAGGCTGATAACCTGTTCCATGCGGAAGGCAAACTCGCTTTCCGCCACTGCGTGCTGGATGTGCTGACGTTCTCGCGCGAACAGTCGGAGGCGCCCGGGTCATCGGGCGGGCGGAGCCTGCATTCGCTGGAGACGTTGGTGTACCGCCCGTACGCGCGCGCGGTTCCCTTAGCCGCCAACTCGGGCAGAGTCAGCGCGGCCGTGGCAATCCCCTGCGTCACTAGGAGATCCTCAGGATTGCAGCGGATCGACCGCTTGATGTTGCTGTACACCTGGAAGTAGTCGCACGACAGCACGTCCGCCCCGTCATTCTGGAAACTCATGTTGTCCTTCATCACAGCGAAGACATGATCCTGGAGGAATCGGGGCGGCCCTAGCGACGTGAAGTTCCATACGCTGGGTGGAAGGCCAAGGGGTAGAATGTCATCCCCGACGTTGCCCGTGATGACCATATTCCCCCTGCACTATATTGCGGTTAGCAAGCAGGCAAACCGCTGACTTCTGTTCAGGGTCGTCAGCATCGCCACTTAGCCCTTTCCTGGTTGCTAGTTCGAGGGCAGTTCATTGTGAACTAATTAAATATTTCACTGCTGCTATAGCGTCATGTTATATTTACGTGGCCGTAGATGGTTTACTTACGCGTGGTAGCACTTTGTAGCAGAAAATTGAGGTGGGACCACCGTGATCACCGGTATTACTAGGTGGTAGCCAGCAGCTCGCTGCTCTTTCTAAAATCGTAACCCATTTATCTCTACCAGCTTATTACCACTGTCAAGCCCCATGGGACTTCGGATTTCCGACCTTGTGATTTCTCAATTTTGCACGTCCCATATCAGGCCCCATGGGGCTTGGGTTCTCAGACTTTGTAATTACCTCAGTTTCGCACGTCCCATATCAGACCCTATGGGGCTCGATCTATGCATTCGCTTCCCTAAGGGTGGCGGTAAAGGATGGGTTTCGTTGCACGTATCGTTGTAGGCACATATCGGAATCAACGGAGGAGGTTGAGGATCATTGGAATAGTCATGGGTTTGGTGTAATGGAGGGAAGTTGCGCAGAGTCCATTCGGTACCAGTCATCGTATAGGAATTATCATATTGGGTATTGGGTCGTTGATGAAGGTAACAAGGAGGAGATAGATGATGATTTAGGGGCAGATTCAGGAGAAGCAGAAAGAGAGCGCTAAGATGAAGAGGTTGAAGATTGCGTAGTCGTGTAGTGTTAGGTGATAGGTTGTTTAATGAAAGAAGTGATTGCGCGAGAACAGAGGCACGAGGAGTGACAAGCAGATGACAAGCAGCGTAGAGCATTTGGAGCAGTGGGGACGGGTATTATCAGCACGTTGCAAGTCAGCGGTATGAAGGCAGCACAGCCGTGTTTTTTTTGGGGGGGGTTTTGTGGGGGGGGTTAGGGGGGGGGAGAATAGCCATAATTTCATGGAAGGGTGAGGTTGTAATTGAGATGACAGGGTTAAGGTTTGATTGGATGTCACGGTGAGGGTTATGGACAAGATTATGGACAAGATAGGGGGAGAGCACCCATCAGAGCGGCCACCCCCGGAGGGCAGAGGCATTATATGGTTAAGGCTATGTATCACATTGGTGTTTGGGAGGGAGAGACACGAATGTGAGACACGGAAGGCTGGGACGGGCGGAATTTTTTTTTTGGGGGGGGGGGGGGGGGGGGGGTTTAAAAAGGTTATATATTCCAAGCATCAGTTCTTGCAAACTTTCAAGACTTCTACAACTACGCCTACATCTAGTATGAATTTAGGATTCAAAATATCCGCATGGATAGTGACGGAGACAGGGCGGGGAGGATGGACGGCATTGGGTTGTGAAAGAGGAGTGATGTTGGGAAGGAGACGGGGTTTGGAAAGGAGACCAGGAACTTTGAAAATTGGGTAGTAGTGTAATGAGACGTGGGGCCTGTTCGTCGATCACCTCACATCCCTTTTTGGTAGCTTGTCGCGCCCAATTGTGTGCAAGCTCGTTGCCGTGAATCCCTTCATGGGCTGGCACCCATTGTAGGGTGATTTTCGTACCCTGCGATCGAAGTTCAGCGGTAATCTCTAGTATCTCCTGGATAAGGTACTGTCCACTCTGCTGCTGTGGCCTTTCTAGAGATTTTATGGCACTTTGACAATCGGTCAGGATCTTAATCATGCCTTGTCGCGACTGTGGTGCTTGGGTGCGAGGGATCCTGACAGCTTTCCGAATTGCCCTCAGTTCAGCAGCATATTCGTTATCATCGTCCCCCGACGCCGCTGTTTCGTGTACAATGGCCCAGCCACGGTCGTATGCTTTGATTCCCCACACGGATTTGGGGTCGATGGTGGGCAGATGTGCTCGATGCCACACTACTGCGTGCCCAGTAAGACCATTCCTTACCGAGCCGTCAGTGTATATAGCTGGTACCGTTAGCGAGTCGAAGACTTCCGCAGCTGCTAAATCTCTGTCTGCAGTGATGATAGCTTCGAAAGCACTGCCAGCTGATGGGGCCCTGGAGAACGGCTGGATGACCTTATAATAATAATATTCGCGTGGCTGGGGATACGGGAGTGAAACCAAACCCAATTAACACCACCAAGCCACCCGAACCAGAGTCTGGTATTCTGCCGAATTGGCGGCCCTGCTGATTACCGCTTGCAGAGACAGGGAAGGATGTCGATAATTTTTGCGACTGGCTTCCATAACACGACGGGCAAACGGTAGCGGCGTCCGTGCGACTCGCTATCCGCCATCAGTATACGAGGCGTCACAACCAGACTCAACCCGGAGAACTTATTGCGCCAATCAATTAAACAAAACCTTAAATCATGGCTTGTGAAGGCGGGGGAATGCGACATCTGCGGCGAACGCTAAGCTTTGGCGAGTGGATTGGTGATCTGCGTTGCCTTGACAGTTCATGCATGCATGAATGCGCCATGCCAAGACCCGCAACCATCCGATCACTGCCGTTTTGCGGCCATAAGCCTGGCGGACAAGTATGAATAGCAACTGCGGTAGCTACTCATGCGGTACTCGTATTACTCTGCAAATATTTTCTCTTTCATATTGGGCTGTGAAGCTCAACTGGAGAAAGGTGTTGCAGGTGTATATTGGCCCGACTCCTTGTCTCTCCGGATTGTCTGTTTTGTTGAGACAGAGCCCTAGCCATCCTGAGACTGTCTCAAGAGATTTTCATCTACAGGTGTACATATAATGACTGCTTATGACCATGAATATTTTTAATCAATCGCATCACCTAGGAATCTTATTTCTTTCAGATCTCTGATGTTATGGGTTATTTTCGCCTCTCCAGAGTAATACCTCAATATGAAGTTCCCCTCGTCCATCTTCAACTCGCTAAGTTTAATAGCTACTCTATCGCAGGTCTCTACAAATGGTAGTAATGGCGTTTAGACTTCTACAACTGAGATAATGGAAACTAATTATACTTTGTTTTCTAGGAGGCTCTCTATTAGGCACACTGTCTGCTCCTTTCATGCCCAAATTTCTTGAGGACGGCGCAAGTCTCCCTTTCGTGCTTTCGGCACTTTCTAATGGTTAGAAGCCCTTACCTCATGGATATCCATGCGGCATAGCGACAACAAATTGCACAAATCCCCACGATGTCCTGAATACTAGAAAAATTCGCCCATATAATTTTGTCATTAAGCGCGGCACCCTAGCACCAGATGGCGTCCGAAAGAATGGTCTACTTATCAACGGACAATTTCCTGGTCCTACTATTGAAGCGAACTGGGGAGATACATTTCAGGTGAGATTATTGACTTTAGTTGCAGCATTTAACTTACTATGCTAGGCAGATTACAGTGACAAATAATATCACAAGTCCTGAAGAAGGAACGACTCTCCATTGGCATGGTCTGCATCAAGAGCAGACACCTTGGTTTGATGGTATACCATCAGGTAATATTGCTAGTTTTTGATGCAAATTGCATTATATTAACTTAACTAATAGTTTCTCAATGTCCCGGTGCAGAAACTATTAGTTAAGCCGGAAATCGTTCACATATACTTTTCAAGCGGGCCTTTATGGCACAAGCTGGTATCACTCTCACTATAGCGCTCAGTATGCAGACGGCCTTTTTGGGGCTATGATCATCCATGGACCTGCTCATGCACACTATGATCATGACCTTGGACCCATACTTCTAGTACGTGATCGAAATCCTGCTTAGAAACAAGCTCTAGGGCTGACTTGGCTAGTCTGACCATTACCACACGGGTTATTTCGACCTTGTTAAGCGCTACACAGGAACTAGATTTGTCCCAAATTCAGACAACAATCTTATTAATGGCAATATGAACTATGACTGCCCTCTCACGAATGCAACTTGCACGCCTCATGCTGGATTATCAAAGTTCAAATTTGAGCCTAGAAAGGTTCACCGACTACGTCTTATTAGCTCTAGGTCAGAGGGGACCCAGAGATTTACTATCGATGGCCACACCATGACAGTAATTGCTAACGACTTCGTGCCCATCGAACCTTATGAGACAGATGTTATTACGCTTGGAGTTGGGCAGCGCAGCGACGTTCTCGTTAAAGGCACAGGCCGCCATACAGAATCATTTTGGATGAGAAGCGACATTAGCAAGAGATGCAGCAATAGCGACCAGCCTCATGCTCTCGCTGTAATCCACTATGAGGAAGCTCACACGTCCACCACACCGGGATTCACCAATTTCACCACACCAAAATCCCAGCCTACACTTTACAATGAGACGAGTTGCTCAAACGATCCTCTTAATATGACGAAGCCTAAATTTGTTATGACGCCTCCGCCTAAGCCTGACTTCACGCAGATAGTCGACATTGACTTCCAAACTACTGCCACGGGCGCTGAATTGTGGACCATAAACAACCAGACTTTTCGAGCTAACTATGAGTGGGTCAAATACCCCCATCCCGCACACTACACTCCACCTACGCACTCACTCCTAACAATCCCTAACACAAAATCTCAGCTACCTGATACTCCTCCTCGCAAAGCTAGGCAACACCTCCTACCCCGATGACTCGCAATGGAACGTCTATAACTTCGGCAAGAGCACCTCCATACGCCTCATCCTGCGCAGCCGAATCCCCATCGCGCACCTAATGCACCTCCACGGTCATAACTTCTGGGTTGTCGCTGAGGGGGTGGGAGAATGGGATGGAGTCGTCACGCAGCCTGAGAACCCGCAGCGAAGGGACACACATCTCATCGACTGGGGGTTTCCTAGTCCGGGGAAAATGAGCTATGTGGTGATTGATTTCTTGGCCGATAATCCAGGGGTGTGGCCGTTCCATTGCCATATCGCTTGGCATGTTAGTGATGGGCTGTCTATGAATGTTATGGTGAGTTATAACCACCATAGTTAGCTAAACAGCTCTTCATTTTGTCGCTTCGTACAAATGGATGTCGCGAACTTGGCTGATGAGGAGAACCTAGGAACGCCCTGATTTAATCAAGGAGCGCCCAATCCCGTCGATCATGGCGCAGACTTGTCGCGACTAGTGGAAATATAGTGGGCATCACGTCGTTAATGAGATAGATTCCGGGTTATAAAGCATTCTTATTGGATTTAACACATATTGGCTACTGATGGACCGGAGCCGTCGTTACAGCTGGGGCCTAATTTCTAGACGTCAAGATAGCACTTTGCAGATTAAAATTGAACCCTCATAGATAAGCAAAACATGAAGTCGGAATGTCGCGATTGTTTATTGCGGCCTTCAATCGCGGGGCTGTTGATGTGAACAGAACCAACAAGGTAACACCGCGATAGGTTTTCAAAACACAACACAACTCTTTCATCCACAGATATCGTAAACATAGCTTGATGACGAAGACGATATCACCATGGCTAATCAACACATTGGTCTAGACCCCCTCGACGTCGCGCTCCAAAACCTTGTCGACACTGTCCGCGGCAACAACCCTAAGTGCACAAGGAGAGTGGAGAGAGACCAGAGCCATTCACATCATGATGCCTACAAAAGATGGATAAGGATCTCATCACAACCATTAGCCAAATCATGCATGTTGCACAATTCAGATCCCTACCACCGCAAAAGACACTCTACATATCGAAGGTAGCTGATGCCTTTCAGAAAAGCACGTGGATGATATACTTTGTTCTTGGAGGCCGCACTACCAGCACCTTAGCTAAGGCCCTTCATCAAACTACTCGTTTCATGCGCACTTCAGACTTTACACTCGACAAATTGATCCGTGACCTCGGCAAGGCGCGCGAACAAAGACGGACCGACCTGTCGAAGAACTCAAGCAATGATTTAACTCGAATCACAATATTTTGATATCAGCTATGCCTGTCTAATTCATCGTCCCTAAAAGCCTCCAGCAGCACCAAAGAAGCCTAAGAAGCTGGAGCAACTCGAAAATCACCCATCGGCAACACCACATCAACCGAACAGCAGCCCAACCCCGCCCTACACAAACACCAGCGGTAATAATGGCAATGACAGCGACGATAGCTGCAGCGATATTGAGAAAGCTCAAGAAACTGCTGTTCCGCTAGATGAGAGTTCCTTCGATTGGGCGATATTGGGCGATATTTCAGGCATTAGATAGCGGAAGATGACTCTCAATGCAAGCTGGCGCCTCCAATTCTAACCCGTCTACAATAACAGCAGAATCACCGACGACGATGAGCTAACCCAGATTCGATTTGGCAAGAGGACTAGAGAAGACAAGCCAGCAACTCGCCAGGGTTTAGGGGAGGCATAGGGCTATGTTGCGCTACCACAAGATTGCAGTCTTAGAACCTCAACACCTACATGACTTTGACGACAGAGAAACACTATCAGATGAGACCGTGAATTACTCTGTAAAGGAATGACTATCGGCAATCGATCGACGAATATCTAGAAATGGCTTATTGCCAAGGTGGCCGCTGCAGAGCAAGAGAAGTGGGTCAGTAAGGGTTCAGCGATATGGAGGATCGACAGGATCCCAAGAGCTGGGCGGCTGAGGATGCTTCAGCCGACTGCGGACAGCTGCGTTGCGGCGCCAGCTTCGGCTCGGGAATAGTCGGCGTGAGTTAGGCCGCCGAGATGTGGGCAGAACAATTGAGGGGCATTACGTCTCCCCTGTGCAATTACGCTAAGTCTGATCTGAGCTTCCCGCCGCTGATGGCGGAAGATCCAATCGTGGGAATTAATGAGAGCATGACCGATGATGCGGCGTTGATGGGCTGGCTGTGGAAGGGGGAGATGGTGCCGGTGCTAAGGGGTCGAGATGGCAGCATGTGCAGGTTGCAAGCCCTTGAGGTGGTTTTGGAGGCTTGCATTGGGTTCGTGGGCGGTGTGGATGAGGAAGGGAACGGGACGGAAGGGAGGCTCGCGGATGGGATTGTGAGGAAATTACGGATGTTAAGGGGGAATTAGCATGGTGCTGGGGGCCTGCCAGGCCTACAACAGAGGTGTTTCTCCATCAATACTGTTTTTGTTTGTTGGGGGATGAAGAATTCATTTTTGGGGTTGAACGGGAGACCCTGCATGATGTTTATTTGTATTTGGAGAAGAGGTCTTCAAAATGGCGAAAGGCGCAGGGCATACGGCGCCCAAGGGGAGGAGAGACGAGGAGATGACACACAGACATTCACGGCGTATGATCACATTATGAGACTAGAAAGCTAGAAATTCCAACCATCATCTTTTCCCAACTCCACTTTCCACTTTAACATCTTCAATTGTTATACTCCGTCGCAGTCGAATTGTGTTCGGAGTTGGGAGATCACGTGCAACCAGACGAAGCACCTATTTTCTCGTGGCTTGCGGTCTTACATTCCCAGTTCAAACACCAACTTACCTCTAGCTCTACTAGCATTATTCTAACTTGCTCTTTCACCGATCCTTCTTATTCTCCGTCAACCGCCCTACTAGTCCGTCCTACGTCATTCACTACCCAGTCCCTCCCCGCCCTGTCCGAATCCGGAAATTCGATGGGGAAGTCTGCTGGGAAGTCCGCCAACGCTCGGACAGCGCTCTGCTGGACAGTCCCCCTCTTCGGCCCTCTCTGCTCCCAAAGAAGATCTGCGCGCAGCTCTATTGCCGTCTTTCCGAGTCACAGGAAATCTTTTCTCTGCTCCATTGCTGAGCTGCAAACGGCGGGACATGGGAATTTTATGAACACGGTGTACGACGGACTCGGGGAAAAGGGAACGAGTCAATTCGGGGGAAGGGGGAAATCAAATGCGGTCATCAACGGAGATGGGAACGGAGACAGTGCGGACTTGAGATGGGAGGGAGAAGACGGATGGAAGGGGGACGTTTCGAAGCCGATGACACAAACGCACAAAGACACCTGCTCAAGATGGTGATATATATCCTCGATGCCAGAAGATTACTTCTTCAAATCAAGTGACGAGTGATTAAAAACTTACAGGGCTACCTTTCACGTATCAACCTTTCCCTATATACGTAAATTTCGTCCTCAACAGCGACATCTAAAATACCTCAAGAACCTCCAAAATCATGGTTCTACCAGCAGCAACAATTGATGAGAACACCCCTGGCCACGCTATGGGCGGTGATCTTGCCTCCCAAGGTGCCACTACATATTTTACCTCTCTTCCTTTTGAAGGAAAAGTCGCCCTCATAACCGGCGCATCCCGCGGAATCGGCCGTGGCATCGCTCTCGAGCTCGCCCAGCGCGGCTGCTCCATCATTGCGAACTACGCCTCCTCCGCGATGGCAGCCAATGCGCTCGTCAGTGAGATCCAGGGGCTTGGGACTGGCGCCAAGGCCATCGCTCTGCGTGCCGATGTCTCTAAGCCTGATGAGATCTTCCAGCTCTTCGAAGACGGCATCGCCCACTTTGGCCATCTGGACTTTGTGATTTCAAACTCCGGCACTGAGGTTTGGAGAGATGAACTTAAGGTCACCGAGCAGGAGTTCGATCGAATTTTCGACATCAACTGCCGTGGCCAGTTTTTCGTCGCCCAGCAAGGCATGAAGTATCTCCCCCGCGGCGGCCGCATCATCCTCATGTCCTCGATTGCTGCCTCGATCTCGCACGTGCCCAATCACGCCTTGTACGCAGGCTCAAAGGCAGCTGTGGAGGGATTCACAAGGTGCTTCAGTATTGATTGCGGGCCGAGGGGTATCACCTGCAACGCGATTGCTCCTGGAGGTGTCAAGAGCGACATGTTCGATGGTAATGCATGGCATTATGCACCTGGCGGAACACCAGATACGCCAATGGCCGATATCGATGCGGGTATTGCAAAGGCCTCCCCATTGAACCGAGTTGCATATCCAGCTGATATTGGCCGTGCCGTATCACTACTTGTGAGCCCAGAAAGCGAGTGGATCAATGGTAAGGAATCGCATTTTCACCCTTGTTGGTAATAATTTGTAGACGCATGCTAATCTTATCTCAGGCCAGGTCATCAGACTGAGTGGAGGTTCCATCTAAATGCCGCATCAGATGTCGACTTCAAAGAGAAATGGCTGAACCGCATTTGTCCCTGACTGTCGCATCACGCTATTGTATGGACGAGAGTATGTCAAACGTTGCATGAACGTTTCTGTTTCTTAACCTCTCTACATGTAGCTTGCAAATCATATATTACATTTAAATCAAAGGGGTGCAGGTTTTGACTACCTACTTAATTGATATGCATTATTGAAGTTCGCGACTCTTGCTCAGTAAGTGACGGATCTGCTTCGGTCAAGATTTTGTTGAGATATTTTTGTTGAACCCTGATAGATCCCGTCCTCTAAATTGACGCCTCATAAGCATACATTGTCGCACATATCTAACATTCTTCCATTAGTAAGACCGAACATATAATCGGCTATTCTAGGCGCCAGAAGCTATTTTGTTGCATTCTCAGTTCCTCATATGCTATCTTAAGGCCTTTTGATAAGTGGCCCAACAAAGTAGAGTAAACGCCAGCATTCTTATCCCTTTCATTGCGTCCGCAAACTTCGCGGAAACGCCCAAAGAGCTCTTCCAGTTTCCGGAGTTCGCGCCATAAAATTTCATTCCTGAACCAATGACCATCTTCGTTAGCAACGCGATAACTGCCGATAGACATCTGTGCATCTGCTCCAGTCGTGCCACTGAACTCGGTCTGTGACGCTACCTGGTAAAATGACAAGATTTTCTCCATTATGGTGGCAAGGAGCATGGTAGTGGTATTGGATCCGGATTTGGAAAAACAGTCGCTGCAAGCCAGCATACTGGCACATCCTTCTACAGCTTTTCGATTGATGGTCAAGGCCGTATCAAACGCTGATACTAATCGAGTGGTGCTGGAATGATTGTGGAGAGCTTGAAGAGATTGAAGGCAGGTCGTGAAGCAGTTGCAGGATGACGAGGATATCTTCGCATTGGTTCGGCAATCAGGTGGAGAACTGGCATTGAGCAATGCATTTGGCGATGGAAGTTCTGCATTCTTGCGGGGAGGGAATGGTAAATTTGACGGCTGACTATCGAACCATGGCGAGAATGAATTCAGCTGTGGTACAGTCCCTGGAGAGTTCGGCCAAGACATCATCGTCCCTTGATCGTTTTGGACTACCGGATTGTCCAGCTCGTTTAGGGGTATTGGCGCCCAAGGGAGCGAGAGGTCAAACAACTCGGTGGTGCTAGGAGGCAGACCCAAGTCGTAAGCATCAAGCAAAGCGTCGTTGCCAAAACGGGAATGCAAGGCCTCGTCGATCTTTGTATCTCGGTCGGCAGCACTGGCATTGATGTTGGAGTTGCTGATTTGCCTATCTCTACTTGGCTTGCCGACCCTCAACGATGGACTGTATTTACAATCTGTTCCACACGCGAGGCAGCGAGAACATATCGGCCTAGTTTTACTGCATTTGACCTTGGCGAAAAAGCATCCGTCACAAGAAGCTCTCAACCTTTGAAGATGAGTCTTATTTGAAACGTTGCTTGAAGACATCGTAGCCGGTATTCGTTTTAGAGTTATAGAAATGTAGGTATAATAGTTGGCACTCTATGGGTGGCACGGTCGACTTTGGCTGGAGCTCCACTAATGTAAGTCGAATCAAGGTAAAATGCTTCTGGAGGCAACATATATCATTTAGACAAGTTAGATGGCCCTATGATAAACCTGTGACCTAGAACAATCCATTGGACTAGTTATTTATATAATGATGTAACGTACATGCAAAGCGAACCTGCCAAAGAACGGAAGTGCCAACATGACGCGGTAGTAGTAGCTGTCAACTGAATGTTAAATTCCTCCACAACAGAATATGCCCCAGAAGGAAGTTAGGTCGTCGTTTACTATCCATACGTTCACGACGCGATATCTACGCCAACTCACAGATATTGTACACAAGTACTCTTAAAAATTGTACTCCTTCAACGTCATATGGTTGAGCATAAACGGATATCTAGGCCAGCTTAGACTCCGTCCTTACCACGGAAGTGGGTACGGCTGCTCAGCCCGATCCGTAGACTGTAGCATTTGGATAGGCGACAGGAGCACTGTGGCAGGTTGTTTATCTATATGCATAAACTATACCCCTCAGACATGTAGTGTAGACTGGGTCCGTCACGAGTATGCAAATGCATCTATAATGTCTCAACTCATGGTGGACGGGTTCCTCTTAAGTTAGTTAATTTCAGCTCTATTAGAGCTAATGTACACATTTCAAAGTCTCGTGCAAACGATCTCTCTCCTAGTAATGAATGTATTTACAGTACCTTGATCGTTCGAATAGCACAAGCGCTAAATTTAGGGATCGCATTTCTCGCGTCGGTGAAGTCGCGAAGAAATATCCACCGCCTCATTTCGATGGCACTAGGGCGAGTGAGAGGTGATAACTAATTTGGTACATTCTACTAAGCATGTGTTCCCCTAACTGCCTTGATCTCCAATGGCGCCGAACAGAGATGCGTCAGGACTGGTTTATACCAGAGAATAAATATGGCTTTTGTAGAACGTTTTATAGCAACAGGCACCCTGGAGTATCCGCGTTGCTTATGGGGACCCATGTCGTGCGAACCACCGCCGCGGGACATCTCAACGATGATGTCAGTTAGTAGAGCTCCTGTCAGACGTTCGCAACCAAGCACACGGTATGCTGAAGGTTCTGCTTCAGTGTGGTGATCATGTACACTATCTCGCGGTGCAGCTACATCCTCTACAGGGGGGGCAGCTTCTATCCGCGCCCGTTAGTATCAGCGAACAGATTGGATAAAACCTTCTCACGGTTCAAGAACAAAATGATGGCCTAGATTCCCATTTGTCTCACATACGCGATGGTTCGAAGGAGCTCGGTCGAAGGAGTGAACTCGGTTCGAAGCGACCTAACCCGGTTACGTCATTCAATACTTTCACCGTGACCTAATTGATATTATCGTAGCCCTGCTTTGTCCAAGGGTCTCTGTCGCCCTCCGATTCGGAGGTTCGGAGGCTCTGAACCTACCCGAATCTTCTCTATGTAGAACCCCGATCTAGAGCGTCTATTTCGTCGCTTTCGGCCATTTTTCAGCATTCTGCGTTGCTACTTACGTTTGGTTTAGCACCTACCTGGAATTGCTAGTGCAACTCTCGCCATTATTGGAACAGAAGGATACGATAGCTCCAAGCTCTCCTATAGAGACAGCACCGAAACATTGTTTCCTCGCCTAACAATGGTGCTCTCACATACTGCTCTGTCACATAGTCGAAGCGTGAGTCTAAATAGAGATCATATATTGTAATTTATAAGACTCTAGGTGCTCTCATATCCGTATACGATCCGCGGAACACTATATTCAAGACATCGTAATGGCCTCTCTGATTATACCCCCAAGTTTCTTCACCTATCATTAAGTTACTACGTACATCACCATGTTCTCACATTAGTAAAACTCACCAAATCTCCTCCCATCATCGTGAAATGATTCCCCGGCATACGCACACATCTAATCTTCTCCGCCGGCAGAAACGAATCCCATAGGTTCGGCCCAAAATCAGTCCTGTTATCCAGCAGAAACAACGCGTGTCCATCTGGGTACGGAACGGATCGGGTCTCGGGTCGCTCTCTGTCTTGCACACACCGTCTTCGCACCAGATAGCCGTCACCGAGGGCGTCTTATCTTTGGGGATACTAAAGGCATTGTATGCTGATAAAGCCGCGACTGTGGCGGCGAAGTGGGGAAGAAGCCAGGAAGGGAGTTTGTTTGGGTCGCCATCGCCGAGAAGTCCGATAGATGCGAACCAGCGATGGAGCGAGGGGGGAATAGGTTCGATGATCAGAGGACATGGCGCATCGATCATGATCAGATGACTGACTTCATCGCCCGCCTTCACCAATTGATTCAACATCTCGAAAGCGATAACCCCCCCGGGCCGACCAGCCAGAGAACATATATGGCCCAACTGGCTGGCGACGCTTGACCTCCTGGGATGTACTTTGCAGCCACTCCAGGGACGCCACAGGTGAATTCCTCACTCCTCTTCATGTATGGCGAGTTGAGACCCCAGACGGCTAGCGTTGGTGAAATCTCTGGGATGTCAGCGTAAGAGGTTGCTGAGCCGGAGCCGTCAGGAACCATCCAGAGATGCGAGGTGGCGGTGCGAGTCTTTCCTTGGAGAAGCACAGATGTTGCGAAGCGCTCTGGCGTGATATTGGTGACTTGGTGTCCAGTTTCTTTGAGAGCAACTGTTTCTGTGGATATTGGTTGGGATCATAGCTTTGAAAAAGAGCTGGAGTCCATGCGGACAGATTTGGGCCTCTGACCAATTCCAAGCGCTCGCTCAATATCCTTGATGGATGCGCAGGTGACGAAAAGATCAGCCGGGAGAGACAGGTCAGTCTCCTCTCTCAACTTCCCAAGAATCAAAAGAGCCATAAGAGAATCAACACCAAGAAGAGCAAGATCCTGTGCATCGGCGACTTCTTGCGTTGTGACACCAACTTCGCTCGCTATAGTATTCCGAATAATCTCGCAGGGGTTATCATCCTTGTTTAATTCCAAATCCAAATCATCTGGTTGAGTCGACAACGGAGATATCCCATTAATATTAGGGGTAGAGCTATTAGTATTAGGCGTTGAGTCATCAGTACTAGGCGTGCAGTCATCAATATTAGTACATATGATGGGAACTTCCGTGCCTTCAGAAATCTCGCTGTCCGGTCTCTCGAATCTGGCCAGCGAACTCTTGAACTGCCCGATTGTCGGACATTCGAGGAAGATTGAAGTGGACAACTCGATCTCGAGGTCTTCTCGCATTGTCCCGGTTATTGTCAGCGACATAAGAGAGTCGACGCCGAGATCCGCAAATGCGATGTTATCAACGAGCTCATCCATGCCGACGCCACCTTCTTTTGCCAGGATGTCCATTGTTTGCGAGCAAATAGTCGCCAACTTCTTACTGGCAGTTTCCAGATTCGTCATGCTGTCCTGCGCAGTCTTGATTTTCGTAGTACTCGTGGTTGTCTTGTGTAATGCAGATGTGGTCTGTATAGCTGCAGCTGGCGATGACTGAGCTACTGGAGCCAGGGCTGGAGCTGGGCCCGGAGCCGTATCACGGGTCGGTGGGAGCAAAGTATTCAGCACAGCCCGTAAGATGCACTGGAACTTCAAACCTCCAACGACGGCAACAATTCTACTGCCGTCAAAGACAAAGACGTCACCAGCAAGCGCTGAGTCAGCGCTGAGACATGTCTGAATATAACCAACCACGCTTGTGATGAGAATAAAGTTTGCATGCAGCAAGATGAACAGATCGACAAATCGACGGCAGGCTTGAGCGCGGCTTGTTCCGGAACCCGGCAACTTCCAACCAATCACAAAAGCCGTCTCTGCGTCCATCAGCTCGGCTGCTGCGATTCAGGACAACCGCTTCTACGGATACCTCATTTAGAGACAGTACAGTACGCGCTCTTCCCTGTGATGAGCGGAAGAGCTCATGGAGAAATTGCCCCGCGCCCCCGGGGCGCCGATTGAGTTGCCCCGTAGGTCGAACCAGACCAGGCTGTGCATTCCGGAACGTAGTGTGCAAGAAAGATCGATCGGTCGCCTATTCTTTGTCCGCGACCATCACCTATGGCGGATGCAAGATCATTTGGGCTGGTCATGATCTAGTTTGTGTCATACAATTGCCTCCTCTCCTGACGTACAGAATCGAATATTTGAACAAAGAGATTCTGATAGCTTCCCTTGTGCGACCTTCATAGTCGCTAGTCCATCTCCAACTTTAACATTCATTGAGTTGCTCATTTAAAACGACGAGATTTCCTCCCCACAGCATTGTCTCATTACGACAAGCAAGATGGCACCCTCTACAGCAGAACCCGCGTCTAACATGGTGCCAAAGTATGAAGTTAAGCTACTCATGGATCCTACTATCGTCCTCGACTCAAACAATAAACTTAAGCGGACGGTCCTGGAGACCTTCACGGTTGCCACAACCGTGACAAAGATGAACGTCCAGTTCCTTGACACGAATGACAAAATCCTATACAATAACGGGTGGAGTCCGCGCATCCGCAAGGTGCAGGGCACAGCCGACTTTGAACTCACCTACAAGAGACGCTACAAGATTGCCAACGGCGACATCGACGCAGCTTTAACGATTGCTAACAAGGACGGCTTCGACTTGGCTAACACCACCTATAAAGCTCAGGTCGATTGGGGATACAAGAATCAAACACTTTCCATCAACCGCGACGAGCCGTACTCAGACTCTAGAAACAATGTCATAGAGCTCCCTAGTGAGAAGAACTCGCGCGATATGCTCATCGAAAAAGCTCCCATTGAATTTAACGACTCGAAGGGGACGAATTGGGGCACGGACAAGCTCAAAGAATCGCGCATCTACGGACCAGTTCTTGCGGAGCGCTACACTGGAACCTGGAGTGGGGAGGAACTGGACATTGAAGTGTGGCCGATCAAGGATGCTGCTGGTACGGGAACGGAATACATTGTTGAAGCGTCATTCAAGGTCAAGAAGCGTACCAAGGCTTCGGAGAAGCATTGTGAGCTGGTGAATCTCTTGCAGATGAAGGGTTGGTTCCTGGCACGGGACTCTTTGCGCACATCACTTATTATGGAGCGTTACTAATATGACGAGCATTGTGCTATGGAATGGAATGTATAGTACGTTTCCAACACCATTGAATTTGTTATGCTTTTACAATCCCTGCCAGGCTCCTCCATTGAAAGTCAACCACATATTCTAAACCGCTGCAAACCCGGTGCATCTAGACCTTTCGAGATTGTTAATCACCTTTCCAACTTCCTTGCTCTCAAATGGCCACTTCAACGCTCGAAGCCCAACACCGCCTATAAACTTCCGTCTTTTCCCAAGATCCAGTGTCGTGTTTAGTTGAACTAGCTGCGTGAAGCAATCCTTAAGCGCGCCTTGTAGTCTCTGGGAAGTCGAGAGCTGAGTGTTGTCTGGCCTTTGGAGCATTCTGATCATGCAATCAGGTTGTACGTCTCGTCGCGTCACTTCTTGGATTATTCTGGGTCGGTTTCTCGGCGGGGATAAACTCGAAGAGAAAATCGGTAACGGGATTGTCGCGTCTGGAGATATTGTTCAACCACTCGACGAGAGGGTAGTGTGGAGGTCCGAGAGGAGGAGCGGTGAGGATGGCTAAGGAGAATCTGGAGGCGGTGGTTTGCGTCAGCGGTTTGGCGTTTTGGACACTCAGTTGGTTGGAGGGGGTGTGTCACGTGATTAGACAAAGGACTGAATCATATTGTTGCATCGAACTTAAAGGAGGGTTGGGAATATAAAAACATGTATATACCCCATACTAGGACCCGCATTGCCTGAGGTTTTATCTCCTCCGTTGCCATTATTCTGCTGCTGCGGCGACATTGTCGTGGTGGTGGAGAGCAGAGGACGCAGTGGTTGAAATGTGAGAACGAATTCGAGGTTAGACAGCCTGTGAGCGAACAGCGATAGGCGATGGTGATAAGTAGCAAACTGGAGGAAATGGAGATGTGACGCCAAATAAATAGTTCGCGTGAGCATGAAGGCAAGTGGGAGGGAAAGCGTATCTTTATGTTTTCCATGGTGAGGACGGGAGGTAAGGGGGTTGTGTCAACGAGGCGGGAGCGTGCAGATGATTTGAATTGATTGTCGTGCCTTGAGAGGTCAGGAGCAAACAGACGGGAACGTAGCACGGTTAGTTGCTTCCGATGTCAGTAGAAACGTACAATAATATATGTTATTCAAAGTGGTGAACGGACGGACTCTTACGACGGCAAGGGTTCCCCATGGTTGGATGCGCTGTATGGTTTAACCCTCGAATAGATCAGATTATAATCGTGAATCCTGCCTATGTGTCTTGAGATACACGAGATCCTAACGTTCGTGCGCAGTGATGCGTCTCCTGGAACTGAAAAGCGGTGACGAATGCAGTCTTACCAGAGATCCTATTGATAACATTCCTCTCTATGCGAAACTTTAACATTTGTCGGGGGACAATGAAGAAGTCACCTTCCAAGATATCGTGCATAGCGTTGATAGAACCAAAACTAGCCATTAAAAGATTCAATTTGCAAAGATCAGGTTGCTCAAGATGGAATTCGAAACATCTGGGTAGACACTTGTTGTATAGACAAGTCGAATAACACCGAACTCTCAGAGGCTATAGACTCATGTTTCTATGGTACCATGACGCGACAAAGGGGCAGTTGAGCTGCTAGAGAAGGTGGCCAAGATCCGAGAGGCTATAGTAGCTGAGGATCACCCAGATAGGCTAGCGTCGCAGCCGAACTTGCGGGTGCTTATCAGGTCAATGGACAGATGAAAGAGGCAGTGGAGCTGCGAGAACAGGTGGTCAAGATCAAGGAGGCTATACTAGCTGAGGATCACCCAAGTCGGCTGGGAAGGGGAGTCGAGAAAAGGCGACGTGGACGGAATAAAGGTGGCTAACCCCTGTCGATCGCGCTACGCTGCTACTTAAGCTAAAAAGCTGTGGACCGTCCCTGAAGGCAGCGCACTGCAGGGTCTTCTTCAGCGACTCAAACCCGCCCTCTCTCCCCGCCCTCTCTCCCCCCCCGCCTCCTCCTCATCCAGAATATACGTCTTGCACCTCGTCACCCCACCCCCCGTCCCCGCCTCCTCCGCCCCGCTCCCCACCGAATCGTTCCCTCGACTCACGCTTGAGTACCGATGCGTTCACACCGGCATGCTCGGGCCCGGATGCAGCAGGGCGCTAATCACATTACTCGTGCGTTCCCGTGGCTTTCGCTGCGCCCCGGATGCCACGCCCACGCTTCCCTCCTTCTCCCGCGCACTCCCATTCGACCTCACAGAGCGCAGGTCCTCGCCCGCACTCGCTGCATCCGTGGCCGCTGAACTCCCGCGCCTTCGCCGCGCCGCCTCCTCAAGCTCGCTCTGGTGCAGGCTCTCGCTGGGGAGCAGGATGGCGCGGTCGAGCTCGTAGGGCAGGCCGCGGTGGCGGCCACGGATCTGCATGGCGATGATGATGAGCTTGCCTATGACGCCGAATTGCGCCGAGAGGCTGGCGTTGTTGGACGGGTGGCCTAAGCTGAGCCCCACTGTTCCGTATGCGCTGATGATCTCGAAGAGTACCGAGAAGAGATTGAAGGCCGGGTCCTCGCCATCCTGCAGTCGCGTGCCCTCCGCGATGGCGATGATGAACCATCCCAGAGTCACGAACCATAAATCGAAGGACAGCTGGCGTCGGATGTGCGAGCTGACGTACGAGGCCTCTTTGTCGTCTTCACCCTCGTCATGATTCCAGACCCCGAGGGACTGCTCCTCGTACACGTTCGTGCGCCGCACAGAGATGGCGATTGGGAGGACAGAGATGTACATCATGACCAGGTACGAGATCTGGATGGCCGGGTGTAGCAGGGACAGATTCACGACCGCGAACCCCGCGGTGCGCGTCGAGGCCGCCTGGAACCAGCCATCGAGGGCGCGGATGTTCGGCGGCAGAGTCGTGACGATCGGATTGCCGAAGTCGAGGATGATGAAGAAGACCAGATCTATGCCGTTCAGCGCCACGAGGATCCAGAAGAGCCACCAGGTCGCATTCGCGGGGAAGAGCAGGGTGAAGCAGCGTCTGGGATGATCCAGCAGGAATTTCAGTTCTTCCCAGATCCCGCTTCCTCGCGGCACAAGCTTCGATCCAATCCAAATGATCCATCGCAGCATGATTGGGAAGCCGGTATTGCCAATGATGATCAAAAAGGACATGAGCAACAGCGGCCAAATAGCGGTCTGAAACGAGATCATGCTGTCAGGCGTGAGCGTAAAACCGACATCATTAAAACTAGACACCCCTGTGAAGAAACCCCACCACGTGCGGCTTTGGCCAGCAGCATCAACGAAAGCACCATAGAAATTGGTCCCAATAATCCAAGGCACCAAGCCGACGAAGGCTAAGCTCATATAACCCCAGTAATAGCAGACCAAAATCAGGGCCAGAGACTTCAGTGAACGATATTCAATACCACCCAACTCTTCCCTTTGATCTTCGGACAGGTCAACGAAGGCCGAGTTGCGACCAACCGTTGGATGGAAGCTGATGTAAGGCATCGGATCCATTGATTCCTTATCTCGTGTGAAACGGTCCCTCATTGCCGACAGAGACATGACTCTTGACTTGGTCTTGGTCAAATTCGGATCATCTTCAGGCTCGTCATTAGGCGCTGTCCTGGGCTTCCTGGATCTCAGAGCGTCCAAAGTGTGAGCAGCAGCTTGGGCGGATTCCGCAGCATGCTCCAATTTTCCCTGACTGCCCAGAAGATCGTCCACGGTGGAACCTCGGCGTGGCGTACCAACCTCGGGCAGGAGACACATGTGGCCATTCTTCTTACCTCCCCCGTCGTGCCCTTCCGTGATAGAGTCCAGCCCAGAGCCGCGACGATTCAAGCTCGGACTTCTCGGTGCGTCGTCGTCGATCGTCTCCGGAGCTACACCTCTATCTGCGTCTCTTGGTCCCGGAATCCGCAAGACACCATCGTTGCGATTACGCTGGCGCTCCAAGAATGCAATATGAGTCTCCGCATCTTTCTTGTCCGGTGTCCCCAATTGGTCGTCCTCTATCCCATCGCTTCTCTTGACCTGGTCTGCAAACTTAATCGTAGCCTGGGTCCTCAGCCGTGGCGGATGCCCCGTCGAGGCCAATGAAATATCCGTCCCCTCCCTGTCGAACGTAATCGCGTAGTCGTCCTGGCTCTCCGCGGCATGAGCACCTAAACCATTTATATCCTTCCCGTTCACCTTCGTATTCCCACTCGTGCCTGCTTGATGCGCAGGATGCATGATGACTGTGATCTTCCGTCCCCTAACGCCATGTTCCTCTCTGCCAATATCTCGTTCTCTCATCTGTGATCGCGTCTTCGGTATGCTCCTCCGATTTTTCTTCGCCTCCTTCGCAATATGCTGGAATCGCTTTTCGAACCAGTATAGACGCAGGAAAACGACGAACGTATTGATGGTGATCGGATTGCACAGCATCGGGAGAAAGAATATGACGATCTGTTGATATGTATACAGGAGATTGAGATCGATCGTGTTGAGCCCACTCTGTGTGCATCCACCGCTGGCAAAGAACAATGCGTCGATATAAGGGATGTTCCTCGGTATATAGATGAGAGCGGAGCTAACGAGCGTTAAACCTATGATCCAGAAATCTGCGGATAGTTCATTAGCCCTGTTGCCACAGCGTGCCGAGGGTGTCGGAGACTTACAATGCGCAGTGATGAAGGTGAAATGGGGCTTCTTCCTTAGGAAAGAAGGCTTCATGGCCTTGATCTGGTGCCAGATCTCACGAAAGGGGGCGAAAACCATGGTGAAATATGTTCCCGGGGGGGAGGGCGAAATTGAGGGTATAGCATAGGTGTGGAATCGGCAGATGGTTCGATGCAACCGGCTTGTCTCGAGGAGCAGCACAGCACCAGCAGCTACAGCAGCTGCACGTCGTCGAACTCGGCCAGAGTCGATATCTTATTGCGAGGCGATTGTGGCCTGGCTGTCGTCGCTGGGGGATATCAACATTGCGGTCGAGAGCGTGAGAGTGATGGCGTGATGAATCGACAACAGAGGAGGCGGTTCAGCTTGAGTTCGCTATACGTATGAGTATGCATTTGGTGATGGAGTGTCGGAGTCGTGTGTATAGTTATAATTGAAGATAGAGATTGAGTAGAGTGTCAATAAAGGATGTGTGTCCTCGTCTGTGGCCAATATCCATTTCCGTAATAGGAGTGGTATAATAGTAGTGTAATAGTAACGTAAGATCCAATCGGCCAATCTCAACCTCACAATCTCGTGATTTTGCGCAACGCGGGGAAGGGCGATCGGCCGGCACTAAAAGAAGCGGGGGTACTGTGTAATTAAGGGTTGAGGGTCTAGCCTTTTTTTACTTCTGCTGCGCGTCTTGGCACCGAAGAGCTGAAAGCCTCCAGATGAGAATACGTAACGCCTTGCTTTCTACCATTGTCCACAGTATACATAGATAAGCATTGAGGGATCCTCACCCCCAAATCTACCTATCATCCATTCCTCACGGACGTCACACAATCCTCTCCCCAACATCATCGAGTGTCCCCAACATGCGACCGTTCCTCAATCTCCCTGCCTCTCTCCTCCTCCTTGACCGCCCTATCGCTAACACGGCGTATGTGTTCAGGCAGGCATGGGATATTCACAGCTCCCTTCCCGATGCTCCCTAGCAACCTTAACAGAAAACAACGCAACGCCTCTACGGATATTCCTAGACATTCCCAAAGCAAGCACACCTTGCATACCCGGCGGCACATCCCATCTAGCTATTCCGGGATCCGTGCCCATGCAGTTCTGGGATCCGTGTCCATGCAGTTCCGGGATCTGTACCCATGTAGCTCCGGGCATCTGCACACCGTCTATTCGATCTCTATAACGCTAGTCCGCTTTGGTATTATCCCCTAGTTAACCTAGCTGTGGCACAGTACTGTACCGACCACCATGCCTCCCTTGCTCCATTATCAACATCGCGAGAAAGAACACACCTCTTTCCAAACTTTAACTCAACATCAAGAGTACCTTATCCACAATGTCTACAGGCTCACAAGCTACTGCAGATGTAGCCTCTGGGCTACGTCAACAATCCTGTAAATGCATCACTTGCATGACCACTTTGCCAGTTGTTGTATCAGGGCAATCAGGCAACTGCTGTGAAGGTGAGCACTGCTCTCTACTTACAAATCCTCTCCCTGCGCACGTCACTACAACAAGACCAAGGATCGATATGGCGCAATCTTAGACAATCTCGGGTGCATTTGCAAGGTGTTGTTGTCATTGAACATCGAGTCGTGCTGTGTTATCCCCTCTCATGCATCTATCCGCTCGAAGCGCGCAACAATGTCTGATAAATCTGACGCTTCCAAAAAGGTCACGAGAGATCTGAGCACTCCCACTTTGTACGAGTCGGCGACATCCATGGAAATCAAGAAGGGCGATGATTGCTCTGAGAAGAGCTGCTCCGCGAGCGATTCTCCCAAGGTGGCCGCTAAGGTGGATCCTGACGTCACATTATCAAACAACGACGAATGTTCCAAGCAGACAGCCACCGAATTGTATGTTGCCAGAGTCGAGGACTGTTCCAAAAAGAGCTGCTGTAGCGATAAGCTTGTTCAGCCGGCTACTGAGGCTTCTGTAGCCAAAGCGGATGACTGTTTCAAGAAGAGCTGCTGCAGCAAAAGCACTTCGAAGCATACAGCCAACGTCTCAATGGCAGATGATGATTGCTCGGAGAAAATCTGTTGCAGGGTCTCGGCCGGCTCGTGCTCTTCTACTGACAACACAGGTGCACAATCGGCATCAGCCACTTTAGACAGCTTCGAAGTTGTTGCTACAGCGCCGACCACTGTCTCACTCACCGGAATCGACAATGCTGACATCGAGAAGGGTCTGTTTCAGACCCTGCTCTTGCCTTGAGCATCTACGGCATGACCTGCACTGGTTGCGAGAAGAAGCTCTACAGATCGCTCGATTCGCTTCCGGCAATTTCGAACGAGAGTTTCAAGTGCCGACCTCTTCTTCCCATGGCAGGCTTGCAGATATGAACAACTCGTAGATACTTGAAAGAGAAATCGATCGGTTCGGACGACATTCACCCGGGAAGAATGGTAGCAAGGTGGTGAAATAGCACCCTCACAAAAATACACTAGAATACTACCAATGATACAGTTCCCACGTGACTGTTAAGCGCACTGATGGTGAGGTGGGCTGTCGAAGCCACCATGTCTGCGGGTGGGACGCGGGTACATGCTGTACGCATGTACATGCATGCGTACATGCATGTACCCGCGTCACACCCGCAGACATGGTCTCCTTACCACCTACTTGAAGATTCATGTCTGTGCTAACATGCAGGCACGTATGCATACGGACACACTTGCGTACATCCTCGCGGACATATCCTCAAACTCAACCCTCCACACCAACCACAAGCAAGTCCCCATTTAAATTCCCAACGTCTAGGGGCCGGAACCTAATCCCTGCATTCCGCATGGCCATGGCCAAAATATAATCCCCGCGCCCATTCCTGCGGTTTCAGGAGTCGAGATTGATGGAGACGAGACTACCGAAGCTCTCTGCGGATTTCCTCACGAGACACGAAGGCTACGGACCGCGTCCCAAGTCTCAATTGTCCCCACTGCAACATCAGCCATCCTCCTCGTGCACATGCCAGATCTGGCACAACAATTCGTCTCGCCCTTGCCAAGCCGCCTAACCTGATCTCCCATTACTGCAATGTGCTCAATTCAGCATGCTGCACAGAGTTATGTTAGACGACAGTCCCCCACTACCACGTTTGCGTCTATCCAGCCACGAATAGAGCCCAACAGCGGAGAGGACCGGGACGAAACTCTGGCTTTGCATCTACTCGTATTGCAATGCAACTGTCTTGCATCGTCACTGAGTAGCACAGTAATGACCCGCATCTGGTGTGCTGTTTGACCCGTCGACGGCGACAATGACAGAATGGCAATTGCGATCGACCGGCTGGCGCATCGTCGAGCGTCCGTCCACCCATCCTTCACAAGCACTCCCTTCTAAACAGGAAGGCACTAAAACACCGTGCCGTTCTCAGCAGCAACCAGGTGGGCGCACCAGAGACAAGCCGAAGATATCGACGGACAAAGAAAATCTCTTCTGTGCACACATTGCTGATCGACGGGAAAAGGCGCTTTTGTGACCTTAATGATGATCCATAGACGTCGTATGTCTCACCTCCGACCTCCGGTAGCCGGGACTGTTTATCTTAGGCAGAATGGGCAGATGGGCATGAGACGGGAAGGAAAGAGCGAAAGAAGGGGAGAAGGCGGGGAGGAAGCATATCGTACGATGTTGTCCCTGGTGGCGTCGTATCGCATTCTCTCCAGAGGTGCATCCGAGTTGGTGTAAGGCGTCGGAGGAGGTCCCGTTGCCATAAGCCCTTGTTCTCGGCCATAGTTGTCGTTATTGTTGTTGTAAAGGCAGGCCCCAGTCGTTCATTGCCAGAGATCACAAGACCGGGCTCAGGCCATGCCATGTAGGAAGGAGCAGAGCACCTCCTCACTCAAGTGCGGCCATTGCCGGGCCGAAGCATCTTGACTCAGACAAGGCTGCAAGGGATTTGACATGTCACATAATCAACTACAGTTCAATGCTTCTTGTTGGTTACAGGGAACGCCACTTTTAGAACATACCAAGCTTGGGCGCTTATCGATACAACGCTCGGCGTTCTGCAGACACCTACAACCTGGAAATTGACGTCTCAAATTTTGTACATGATTTTGTATATGTAAAGAAGACCAGACATCCACTGACAGCTGTTTATCTTTCAGAGGACCAGTTTGTACCCCAGAAATATCAGACACAACAGTATCCTGAAGGATATTTTAACGATAACGGATTCTCAGCACAGATGTCAAACCCATATTCTCAACAAGCTCAATCATATGCATACCTCCAAGTGCCTCAACCGCCACCATCTCCTCTTGTAGAAGAAATTCTGAAATGCTCTCTGCCTTCGATATCAAATCTACTCAGAATTGCAGACAATAATCCCACCCAGCAACAAGAATAGGCCCAACAAAGTGAGCAGCCTTATTTCACTCCTTTATAATCCTCTCTAACATCTACAGGATCTCAACAAACGCCCGATGATCGCAGTCACCCACAATACGGCCTCTCAACCTCGTACACCATGATGCCAGCTCCTCCTACTATGAGCAACTACGATCCTACTCTTGCTGACAATCCACAAATCTCAAATAACGTTTGTTCATCGCTTCTGGATGAAGTTCTCATATATTTGCTGAACATGTGGCAGTATACCTCAGCTTCTACAATCACTTGGCAGCATCATCATTATATCGCTCTATCATCTTCTTGCTTCCCACTTCCCCAAGATCGCTACATATGTCCGAAATGCAGCAAAGCGTTTGCCCGCCCTTCAAGTCTAAGAATCCACAGCTACTGCCATACAGGCGAGAAGCCTTTCCATTGTCCAGTCCGAGCATGCGGAAAGAAGTTTAGTGTGAGAAGTAATATGAAGAGGCATGAGAGGGGTTGCCACGGTGCAGGAGGCGGCGACATGATTTGGCGTTTGGATAGCGCGGCGAATTGGAACCGGGAAATAGTTTACACTGGCGCAGAAATGGACAACTCCAAAGAGGCATCGCTCTCAGGAGAAATATAATACCCTTTTAGGAATATAACACTGCCTCGTGAGAGGAATGAGCGTCGTATGTATCTAAGTCAGCTTGGTACTGGACAGGTTGTCTGTACAACTATCTCAAAAGCAGTTCTAAAACACTAATTATAGCCGATCCAAAACCAAAACGGTACCCTCTGTCAACTAGCCGCACATCAAACACGACCCACCACACCCCTGCTGACACGCCCTGCATTTACCAAGATTTATGATGACGTCACATGGTTATATTGCAGCATTACAGTACTCTAATATATACATGACCAGGGACCATGAGGAAGCTGTGCTTCACTGCCACAACACCTGTAATCCCATGTCCTTTTCTGCGGGAAGGTTTGAAAACTTGTTAACAACAGTTAGATTTTATGATATGACTATGTGGCCGGCGTCTACGTCCGAGAGCGGTAACCTAACGGAATGAGAGCACATAGTACGTCGTTTGTCACCGCTCTTATCCTCACTAATCTTTGGCTCGTAACAATTCTCGACTTTGTTATTGAAGTGTACATGGTGTGTGTCGTGCGGAGACTGGGACCGAGGCGATAGCGTAGCCGTAGGTGTGTTCTTAGGCAGGATCCCAGCGGGCCAGGCCATCCAGGGCTACCGGAGTTGCAAGTGCTAGGGCTGCAGTGCGCCGCCGCTGACGCCGAGGGGCGCGCCAAACTCGATACCGGACCCGGGGTCGAGGTTGGAGAAGCTGGCGGTTGGGGAGTGCGTAGGGGGGGAGGGGGAGAAGAGCACGTTGGAGGGCGCGTACGAGTCGGCGCGGGGGAGCATCCCTACTGCGTTCCCGAAATCGAGTACATTTGGTGCTTGTGGCTGTTGTGCTTGCTGCTGTTGTTGCTGAGGAGAGGGAGGAGGACCGAGATGAAGGGGAACCATGCCGCCCTCGCCGACGCCAGTAAAGCCCATCCCAATTGTCGGCGGCCACTGCAAGTGCATGGGCACTCCCAGCGGCGCCCCCGCATTCATCGCAGCAACGCGCTCCTTCAGGGTGGCTACCTCATCCTCTAGCTCGCGGTTGCGCTGCTGGATCTCCCACACGATGCGCAGCTCCTTCGCTGGGTCCGACAGCACTTTGACCTGCTGCTTCAACGTCTCGATCTGGTCATTGGTGCGCTGCCGGATCGCGCGCTGCGACTCGCGGTCCTTGGCGCGCTTATGCGCCAGCTGTGCGTCGGAGAGCTTGGATAGGCAGCGTCTGCCTGCGCGCGAAGCTGGGAGAGTTAGTACTGGCGTTTGAGCGAAGACTGAAGAGACTCGCCTCGAGTCCAGACGTGTGCGCTGTTGCTAACGACATGGTAGCTCTGTAGCTTGCGCGAAGAGTCTTTCTGGCACCGTGAGTGTGGCGGCGGGGTGCTTGAATCGCTCGCGGTCACGGCGGTGTTGCGGTGAGTTCATGGAGGGACTGGCGGCGGTATTAAGGCGGAGAACCAGTGCGGGGTGGAGGCGCTCGTTGCGCGCGGACGCTATAGTGGCGTGAGTGACGTTAGATGGTGGAGGGAGATCGAGGTGCGCATTTGCGTGGGGGAGACTAGCTGGCTAGCTAGCTACGGAGCAGACTGCACTGGTGCTGCTTATGTGGTCATTTTATTAGTATTTCATAAAACAGCACTCGTTCCGACTCCAAACCGCCCCATGCCCGTTGACAGTAGCTGCGCCAACCTTGGTGACTATAAGGCCATGAGCTCCCCCCCTTCTCACTTTTTCGCCCCTTCGCTCCTTTCCAAGAGTTTCCACATAACAACTTTTCAGAATGGAGACGTATATCCCTTCCCTCAAAGGTGACGCGGAATCAATGAAAGATATGGCGAGTCAGTATCCAATTCATCGTGTGTGTCGGTTTGGGGGGTGCCTTCCTCGGTGCCGTTGCGTGCAGACCCGAGGGGACTATTATATTTTAATGCTAGCACGTACCAGAGTAATGTAAGCTTCATGCGTGACATGATTAAGCATCCGCGAAGCTACCAGTTGGAAGCAATTTTGGTGTTTGAGATATGAGCTGGGCAAGTGTCGGCATTCCTTTGACGAGCACAAACAAAATGACATCTCTACTCGACTCACAAAAATGCAAGAATTCGCCAGCTTCAATCTCGATGATATCTTTGAGACAAAGGTTGACATGGTGGTAAAACCATCCGAGAAGATAAGCACCAGATTCGAAAAAGATCTCAAAAACTGCTGTGGAGATTGAATGGAACTAAACACTCACATTGCCGATGGAGTACTCGTAATTGAGAAGTTAAGACCAGTTCAAGAGATATGCGTCGCAGCAAACGTATTGTCCGCCAGGCCCCACGGAGAAGCGGACGGATTATGATGCGGAAGACGAAGCAAAGATAGAGCCAGAGGCATGGTCTCCTGCTCGTGGCCGAGTGCCCAACTAGGAGAATAGCCAGAAGTTCTTGCGACCATGGCAATGGCAAGTATGGAGTAAGGTGAGTGTATAAAGTGTATGACGAGGAAACTGAAAGCAGAATACAAGGAAGATGCGCTAGTGCAAATGACGAGGAAACTGAAAACAGAATGCCGGGAAGAAACGTACCAGTACAGCTGTGACAGTACAGCTGTGCCAGTGCAAATGACAAGGAAATCAAAAACAGGAAACGAGAAAAGGGATGTGAAGGTGAAATAATACTACGAAAGCTCCGAAGAACCGAAAAACGAGAAACGGGACATGTTGATCGCGCCGACCCCGCTACTTTATCGTGGACCCCGCTGGTTCCTGGTGGCGGGACCACCCATTGATCCACCAAAGATAGTTTTGATGGCACGCTGAGAGTACGTACTACCCAGTTACGTCTTCCGCCCGACGCGTTCGTTTACCGTTGGCAATAATAATTTCAAGTACAGCTAGCACCACCAAACTACTACTACCAATGCTGTACTGCTCCGTTCTGCTGCCGCCCACAAAACACTGCCGAACTCCGCCGGACAGCGCCCATACGTCCTTCACGAATCCAGCCGCAAAATATCCCCGTTGCACATCATTGTTGTCCTGTCTGAGATCCTCAAGACCCTTGTTACACCCCGTCTATAAGTTCCCTCGACCCTCGTCTCGTTTGGCGCCCTATCCCCACAGCTCGGCCAAACCACGTCCCGCTTCAACCGATCCCCATCCCAAGATCTCAACCCACGCAACGGCGTGTTGCCACCCAACATCAACAACAACCTCAACAAGCTCTTGATCCACGATGCCGGGGTATCCAGGCGCCGGCTATGGTGGTGGCGGCGGATATGGTGGTCCTCCTCAGCAGTACCCACCCCAACAGCACTATCAGTCGTAGGCTCGAGGCTTGCACTCGCGTTGGGATCCAGCTAACAGCTTCCCTAGACCTCCACCGCAACAATACGGCGGCTATGCTCCTCCCCAGCAGCAATATGACGGCTACCAACGGGGCCCGCCTCCTCGGCAGCAGGAACTATATGGTAGGGGCTACCAACAGCTAAGGCGCGCACGATGTGGTCGCGAAATGAAGCTGACAGGTCGATTCCAGCCGCCTCCACAACAATTGGCGGCTACGGTGGTGTACTACTAAACCGCCAGGACTATGACAGACCAGGTAAATACATCAAAAAGGAAAGCAAATCAGAGATATACGCTAACAAGCCCATCAACAGGTATCCCAACAGCCAACTCGAACGCCTATGTGCACGGCAACCACCAAGCCTCTTCACCCCCCCCCAACGTGCCCCAAAGTTTCGGCCAGGGCGCGCCGCAAAACTACTCCTTCCAGTACTCGAACTGCACGGGCCGGCGCAAGGCGCTGCTGATCGGGATCAACTACTTTGGGCAGCGCGGCCAGCTGCGGGGCTGCATCAACGACGTCAAGAACATGTCGTCGTACCTGTTTGAGAACTTCGGCTACAAGCGCGAGGACATGGTCATCCTCACCGACGACCTGCAGAACCCGATGAGCCAGCCCACCAAGCTGAATATCCTGCGCGCCATGCACTGGCTCGTCAAGGACGCGCGACCCAATGACTCGCTCTTCTTCCACTACTCTGGTAACCCCGCCCATCGCCTTCCTAACTCCGGATAAACCAGCTCTTACTGACGCACACTACAGGACACGGAGGACAGACGAAAGATCTCGACGGCGACGAACCCGACAGCTACGACGAAGTCATCTATCCCGTCAACTTCCGGCAGGTCGGCCACATCGTCGACGACGAAATGCACCGCATCATGGTGGCCCCCATGCAGCCCGGCGTGCGCCTGACCACCATCTTCGACTCGTGCCACTCCGGTACCGCGCTGGACCTGCCCTACATCTATTCCACGCAGGGCATCATCAAGGAGCCCAACCTTGCCAAGGAGGCTGGCCAGGGCCTGCTGGGCGTCATCACGTCGTACTCGCGCGACGTCATGGGAGGGGTGTGCCGGTAATGTCATGGGATTCCTTAGGAAGGCTACGTCGGGCGATGAGGCATATAAACGCACTGTGGCTACGATGATGTCGCCCGCGGATGTGATTATGTAGTCTGGAAGCAAGGATGATCAGACTTCGTATGTCCCCCCCCTTGTATAGCATGGAGTTCCGTGTTATACCCACAAGCATCCCCGTTCCCCCTTCCCACCAATTGATATCTTCCTACTAATGCGCCCCCTTAGCGCTGACGCCTCCATCACCTCCAGAAACCGGAATATCGAAGATTCTCCTGTCTCAACATATGTTGCTATGTTTAGCACTCCTTTTGCAGTCAATGAACGAAATCAACGACAATTCTGCAACAATCGCAATAATGGTCTCGTACCCAACCTGGGGAACAGCTGCAGTATCACATCCTTCATCATCAACATCCTCAAAGACGGAATCGATTTCAAGGATAAGTCGGTGGATAACTGATGTGGGTTTATTAAGACAATCGGGTGTTGAGGGATCATCGATACCATTGGGTGAGGGATGATTAGGACCATTGGGTGCAGGCGGCACTATACTATATTGGGTTGGGGTTAGGGGGCCACCAACTGGGGGGCCACGCTGGGGGTCCCACTGGCTGGGATCAGGGGATGCGCGGACCCTCAACTTCGTCCACTAGAGGTGGACACCAAGCTTGGGACACCAGCGAACTGGATCTTTTTTGAAACACTTCAAATGGATTTAGCTTGCTATAAAATGCCAACGGCACGGTGCCGTACGGCACGGTGCCGTACCCATTTACGGCACCGTATCTGTTACAGTACCGTACTAGTGCTGCTCTAGTACGTTCGACCAGCGATCGATAAGGTACGTGCCTTTCCATGGTACTCTGTTTAATAGGCTCTATTCATCACAGCGTCGGCAACTCGACCACAGGACGGTACGTACCTTATGGATCGCTGGTCCCCACATCATCTCTTCCCCACCAAATCCCCACACACCACCACAAGGTCCCGCCACGAAAAGCAGTTAGCACGCGTTCAGCGCCCTGCCACATCAACCAGGGTGCCTTTCCATGGTAATCTGTTTAATAGGCTCTATTCATCACAGCGTCGGCAACTCGACCACAGGACGGATTACCACACTCTTTCTTACATAGGCGTTACTATGGTAAAACTGGCAGTGCTAAAACCCAAAGCTAACGACGTCGACGATAAAACCTCCAAAGCCTCTTGAAATCGTTCAGACCAAACCTGATCTGAACCCTGGGATTAAACTACTATCATTATGTTCTATATCTTCGCTCTCAAGTGCTAGCGTCCAAAACTTGTTCATCCGAACATCTCAGTTTTCTCCGTTTTGTGCTCGATTCTAAGGTCCCGACAATTGCGACTCGCAGCCAACAACATGCCAGGGGAGACGGGTGCCATCTCAGTTTCCCTCCCAGTCGCTATGACAATGGCTGGGTTTTTCGCAATCTCATGCTACAACGTTATCGAGATAAACTTCTCCATATTCTATACCTTTAAACGTCGCCGTTGTTTATACTTCTGGAGCATGCTTGTGGCCTCATGGGGGATCATGATACACGCTATAGCCGTTTTACTACGCTTTTTCTCCCTAGCGCCAAATTTTCCCATGTGCGTGGTGATTGTCATCGGCTGGTATGCCATGGTGACCGGACAAGCTGTTGTCATGTACTCTCGCCTACATCTCGTGGTCTACAACCAAATGATTATCCGCTTGGTCCTCATTATGATCATAACGAACTTCTGCATCCTCCATATTCCGGTGACGATCCTCTTTTTTGGTATCAACCTACAAAACCCTGAACGCTTCATTACGCCCTTCAACATATACGAAAGAATTCAGCTCGCCGGCTTCTTTGTGCAGGAGTGTATTATATCTCTACTATACATAGTGGAAGCAATCCGTGTTCTCCGACCAATTCTCGCGATTAGAGGTCTAACGGAACGGCAGGTTATCCGGCATCTAATTCTCATCAACATAGTAATTGTCGTTATGGATGTTACCCTCCTTGTTACACAGTACACCAACAACTTTGAAATCCAGACCACATACAAGACGGCGGTGTACAGTATCAAGCTAAAGATGGAATTCGAAATCCTTAACAGGTTATTATGTGTCATCCAAAGCCAAAACAACTGCCAACCCTGTTTGCAAAATCTACCAGCGGAGATCTTTTCAATTTCTAGGACGGACTCACTTGTGATAGGCCATGTCAGCCCTGACGGAGTTCTAGGTGAGCGCTCGGTAGAGGACGCACCGCGAATGAGGGGTGACACTCGAAGAGGAACAACTGCTTGATGTTCCCATAGACATTGACCCCAGGCGCACTGGTATTGTGACCAGGGTAAGAGTACTGAAGATCAGCCCAAGAAGCATCGCACCCTCAAGACTCTCCTTTCTATCGGCGGTTGGACTTATAGCCCCAACGTTTTACCCATGCTGGCATTAAAGGCCACGCGCCAGAATTTCGTTGATTCGGCTGTTAAGTTCGTCGCCAATCTCGGCTTCGACGGTGTCGACATCGATTATGAGTATGTCACGGGGCAAGACCAAGCAGGGCAAATGGTCGATTTACTCGGGCGCTTGCGTTAAGGCCTAGACAATCTGGCGAACAAGATGAAGGCTACTTCTCCGTACCTTATCTCGTACGCTTCCCCGGCAGGGAAGAAGAATTACAACCAACTGCACTTTGCTAGAATGACCCAATATCTCGACTACTATACCTTTATGGCAGTAGATTATATGGGCCCTGGATTCAGCAACAACTCCGGCAACCTGGCCAACTTGTATCCCGACGTCTCCAATCTTCGGGCAACTGATTTTAACACCAACTCTGGCATTATTGACTATATCTCGAATCAAGTCCTACCTCACATGATCGTCTGCCAAAATCGACCGTTTTCTCATTTGGTTGAGAGACACCCCTCTGTCGCGACAAGCTTTTACAGGACGATAAACCTCTACAATTGTCAGCCCTGGTGTCCATACGGAATTCCGCACTTTTATCGCCGCCGTCGCCACCGCCGCCGCGTGAGTCCTTACACTGCCTCCTTCGACAAGATGGCCGTCCTCAAGTTTCCAGTTACGCCGCGAGAAGCGCGAATGGAATACCCGGCTAAAGTGCGAAGATATATTAGAGCAGCACAGTGAGGCTACGATCTCACTGTCATCGCTATTAAGGCGAAGACCTTAATAGCGGCTCAGACGATGACAGCGTGGCAACGACTGCGAGCACAGCGGTGTGCAACCCCTCACGCCCACTTCCCCAACAAAGCCATGAGTCCCGCACCAAGACACATGCACCCAAATGCACCGAGCACCATGCCCAGACTGCTCCTCCGCATCTCCTGATTAAACATAAACTCATGCGCCATCAACTCCACCAGGCCCGTGTAGATCAGGATCCCGGCCGAGATACTATCGAACAAGCCGTTGATAAGCAACATCTTCGTATCGCCTGGCGATAACGTCTCGCGCACACCAAGACCGATAGCGATTGCGATCGGCGTCGTGAGGCCGTACGCCACACCCATCACCCAGGGTAGCCAGGCTTTGTTCTTGGGCCACTCCATTGTGCCCAGGCGCGACCCGAGTCCGAGACCCTCGAAGGTCTGGTGGAAGACGAGGACGATGTAGAGGACGACGAACTCCTCGCCCGCGACGGCGAGCGTGAGCCCGATGAAGATGGAGTGGAAGATGACACCGAATTCGAGGATGAAGATGCCGGTCATCTGCGCGGCGTAGTGCTCGGACTTGTCGTGTGTGCGCTGGTGGCCGAGGTGGTCTGCGCCTCCGGGGGGATAGGAGACTTCGTCGCTGCGGACAGGGTAGTTCGCCTGGTTGTCGACTCCTCCGTGGGTGTGAGTCGTTCTCTTCCAGCCGCGCGAGTGACCCTGTGGGAGATTGGCGACTGGGATGGCACCCTCGACGTCAGAGTTGCGGCTACGGCTGCCGAAAATGTCGAGGCGCATGGCCATGAGCTCGACGAAGAACATGACAAAGATAGTCATCAGAACAATGCCTTCCACCCATGGATAATCCTTGATTGCGCCCCCTAAACATTCACTCCCGAGAGCTTCGTGCGCTGGTACGAGAAGCTATTATGTCAGCAGCGGAAGATTTTATATTTTCATTTATAGATTTTCAATTAAGATTTTAATTCTTTTAAATAATTTATACTCATATATGTTCCGGCCCAACTGTGAGTTTTGCCAGGTTGGGCCGGAACATATACATGATGGGAAAGCTTACATGGATGAAGGCCGTGGCGATGATGACTCCTGAACCGAAATACTTTACTATGAAGAAAGTCAACTTTGGGATGTGCATGCTCTTCGACCTTGCGGCAAAGATGGGTAGAAGTGCGCCTGTCGCGTCGTCAGCATCGAATATTGACCTGTTACAAGTGTGATGGGCCCATACCAAGCAGTGAGCCGAATCCGATGACCAAGATTGCAGAGATGCGAAGGCCCATGCGGCCATCATACTCGTTTCCTCCACACTCGCTTTCATGGGCTTCGTCCGACATTGTGTGAATGGGCAGTCGACATCGATAGGTGTCTCTGTTTCTACTGTAGGATAATCGCTTTCCTAACTTCCAACCCACGCCACAGGATATTCTGTCCAGGAATGTTCGCCACTCCGGGCAATCATAATAATGAAGGGATAGCTATTCATATATTTTTTTGGTTTGTCTATCTCATCGTGTGGTAATCATCAAGTCGGCGTGGGCCGAGCATTATTAGAATTGATTGGACAACACAGCCATGGCACTTGCCGCTCCAGAACGATTGCGATGCCAGGATTGCGTCATTGGAACACCAAAAATGCCGAGGCTCCTCCCAAGGCATACAAAATATAGAAGTATGGGGTAATTCAATTTTGCCTCCGCTTACTGTGTACTGCATCTTTGCAGACGATGCTTATGGAAATATGGTGAATTGCGCGCCCCTACTATATGCTACATTCGTGTCCGCATATGACTTGACAAACAGCAGTATTTGCTTTACATGCATGGGTGGGTGCCTTGTAAGCCACCGTGTTCGACTGTTTTTATTTTCTTCTTCATTTCTCTTCCCTCTCACCCCAACATCGGGACGCCAATTGAATACACTCAATCCTTCCCCTCGACTTCTATCACCATTGCGACGTCAGACGGCGAAGGCACGAAGTATGGCCAAGCTCTCTACGAGCGCAGCGTCCCGCAATGGGCGCCCTGTGCGTCTCCCCGCCTCGCTGCCAATTCCCCCGAAGTCAATCCCTCAATCTCCCAACCCCTAACTAACCTCTGTTCCTGATTGATAGATAACATCGACTACAACGAACTCAAATCCCTAATCCGCACGCACACCTTCCCCCCGCCGGACAGCACGAAGCCGGTCGTGATACCCGGGCAGGAGCATGAGGAGTTGGAAAGGTTCGATGCGCGGTTTGCGAGGGAGCTGGGGGCGCAGCATGCGAGGGTCGATTTGTTTGTGAGGAGTAAGGCGGATGAATTTCGGAGGCGATTGGGTGAGTTTTTCTTCTTCTTCGATTTTTGGTGTAACATTGTGGATTAGAGGTTTGGGGGGGGGGGGGTTGAAGAGGGAGCAACAAGTGAAGGAATCTAGAAGGAGAGATGGGATTGGGCATTGAGATGCTAATTGGAAGATATGAGATGGAGTATTTGGTGGACAATGCTGACGGATTCAAAACAGTTGACTACGAACAAAGATGAATCGGCTCGTTGAGCGCGTGGACCCGGAGAGCGGAGGGATGGTGTCTTCGCGAAGGCGGGAGAGGCTTGCTAGATTGGAGACGAGGGTTTTGCGGTTTGTCCCTTCCCCCCCAGGTGGTTTGGAGATGATTGGGACGGATAATGGGAAATGGACGATGGATGGATAATGGACAATGCACAATGCACAATCGATGGACAATTGGATATGAACAGACGCTGACAATCGAATAGCTGCACAGACGACATCCGCAACCTCGACCGCTTCATCCAAGCACAACGAATCGGCTTCCAAAAGATCCTGAAGAAATACAGAGTACGCACCCCTCCCTCCACCCTCTCCACTTCCCATCTTCCCCCCCAGCACCCCATCGCCTGACAAACCAAAACTAACCCCCCTCTCCCCTAAGAAGTGGACCGGGTCCGCCAACCTCCCCCGTCTCACCGACCCCTTCCTCTCCCCCTCAACCTCCTTCACGCACCTCGACCTCACGCCCCTCTACACCTCCTTCACCACCCTCTCCTCCCGCATCCGCGCCTTCTCCCCCCCGGTCTCCGAAACCTCCTCCCCGCTAACCCTCTCCCGACGCTCTTCACAACCCGCGCGGTTACCGACAACACCGACGATCGAGCGGCAGGCGAGGCAGGCGCGTAGGAGTAAGGCCATGCAGGCGAAGGCGGGATACTGGAATGAATATGATTACCCGTCCGATGGGGGAGGTGCGGAGGCGTATACGATTGCGGTTGATCCTGAGGATGAGAGTTTCCCGGGGTGGGGGAAGGTTGAAGCCGCTTGGGCGTATCTTTGGGAGAAAGCTGTGCCGTTGCTGTGGTGGACGCCGCGCTCCGTGTCCGGGACGGCAAGGACGAAGGGGGAGGGACGGCCGCTACTGGGGCAACGGGGACTAGTTGGCGGGGATGACGCGGACGAGGCGGGTGAGGGTGAGATTGACGACGATAGTGCCGAGATCTACGACGCAGACGACGACGATAACTTCCCCCTGGGCTACGAAACGCACTACGTCACCTTCCCTCCCATCGCGACCCAACGCCTCTCGGCGCAACGCTCTCACCTGCTCCTCCTCGTGCTAGTAGCCTGCTACACCTCGACCTCCGTCCTCCTGCTCATCAGCTGGATAGTAGTGGCGACGGGGAGGAGTAAGTTGAGAGCAGAAGTTGACGAGGGGGTTATTGCGGGGGTGGTTGCGGGGCTGGGGTTTGCGGGGTTGGGCGTTAGTGTTGGGTTGATGAGGTGGGAGGGTGCGAGGTGGTGGGAGAAGATGGGGGTGGTGGGGGGGTTTGTGGGGGGGGTTTTGGTGGGAGGGGGGATGTTGGTGGGGGTTATGGGGGGTGGGTGAGATGTCCGGCATTGCTCACCCACCTTACTAGTGCAAGGCGAATGCGGGGCGGGTGTACTCGAGTAGCGGGCTAATTTTTAGCATTATAGAGTTGGACTTTGACTGGTGATTGCGACATGCTTGCCAATCTCCGCAATATTCTCGATCCAAGGCCAAAAAATGCGACAAGCCTTTGCGCATACCGATCTCGACCATTGTTAGTCCTTCACACTCCTCGCGCCGTGCGACTTATTCATCTGCAGGCGCCGCTGGTGCTGCAGCGTGCCGGGTATCACGATCCTGCCTGACCCGAGGTACAAGCCGAACGCTCACACACCTGAGTCTGAGCCTCCTGAGAGAGCGGTTAGATAGCCTGGATTGAGAACTGTCGTTAGATACCAATTAATCGCCAGGCGCTGATGAAAAAGGCGACTGTTGTGATTCAGCCCACAAAGCGTCTGCGAGCTTAAAAACAACAGCCGAAGCCGAGAAAAGATGTCACGGTGATGAAGAACACGACAAACAAGATGGACACAATCACTATCGAAATACTGCAATCAGTCTACGTTCTCTACAAATAGAGCGCCAACATATGCACTAGCGACTTTTATATTGTGCCGAGAGCGCCAACATGTAGGCACTGACGACTTCTATATTCTGCCGAGTCTCCATCGACTCCGTCCTCCGTCCCAGTGAACCACTCAGGCTTCACCACCATACAAGAGAATCAATTTAACAGCTTCAATCATCATGACAACGCATCTCAAAATTGTGCATCAGTAGAAATTTCATTCGAGCGCCACAGTGGAATAAGAATGGTGGAAAACAGACGAATCATCACAATTATTGCCGTCCATCTGCCTCTGTGTACCAGTAGCCAACACTTCCTTGCTGGTGCCGACCAATAATTATAATATTCAAGAGCTATTAAATATAGTAAATCTAGTCACCTAACGGATACGCGTCGAGAATCTGTCCATAGTACAGTTCACTGTCCTCCGAAGCTAAGAACAGGAACCTTGGTGCCAGCTCCCTAGGTTCAACACCAGTTGACTTACCAGAGCCCTCCATCTGTTCTGCAGGCAGCGAGACAGGCCGCAACGACGTATGCGCCGGATCAGGTGCCACGGCATTGACGCGAACATTTTTAGCCTTGAGATTCTTGCCAAGTGATCTGGTGAAAGACGCAATAGCCCTTCTAGTGGAAACAAAATCAACCATCTTCGAGGTATCATGGAAGGCAACGGTCGAAATGGTGTTAATGATGCTGTAGCTGTCAGCATAGCCAGGTCATGGTATCATGATACGTACGAGGAACCCTTCTTCATATACGGCAGGGCATATTTAGTCACAGCAACCATCTGGAGGACGTTGCGGCGGAACATACTTTCGACTTCGTCCCGGTCAATCTGGGCGGAGTCGTTGCACAACAGCTGCCTGGGCGCGCCGTTGACGAGGACGTCGATGTGGGCGTATCTGCTCGGATATCAACCACCAAATCTGAGGGTAAAATAGTCAATTTACTTACTCCCTCACATGCTTGTCAATTGCATCTTTGCACATTGCAGTATCCGTCAAATTACTAGGGACTAGCAAGCATTTCCTTCCTTCCTTGGCCACTGCCGCCTTAGTGTTCTCGGCATTTTGCATTTCCTCCGGCAGGAACACAATTGTGATATCGGCTCCCTCACGAGCAAAGAGAGTAGCTATTGCCCTGCCAATTTCAGAGCTTTACTCAACATTAACCAATATCCTCGTAAGATCCGCGAAGAATGGTAGTACGTACTCTCCATCAATTATTAGGGCCGTTTTACCCTTCAGCTTCCCAGAAGGAACATATTCAACAAAGCCCTCACGACCTTCAAGGGATATAGACTCGCTCGTTAACTTCAAGAACCTATCTGATCTAAACAGGCTTATCAGTTCCATACAATACCACTTTCCGCGCCCTCCCAAGGACACGTGGTCAAGAATGTTAAGACTAACCCAAGAAGGCGTTGCGCCTGTTTCTCTTGAACAGGCTGAAATTGCCCGCCACTCCCTCCCTTTGTTGACATTTGGACTGTATTGGGCCTACTAGCGTGGAGATACTGTGTGGCAGTGTATCGTTACAAATGCGAGAAGTAGGACAAACGCAGCTGTATGAGTTTTTTTGCTCGCAGTTTTGAGAACCATCTTTGTTGACCGAGATTGACGTATTGAAGGTTCAACTTCGCAGATGAGGAAGCCTTTTATACCATAATATATCTCAACTCTCAACACAATGTTCCCAACACATATGCCTCGATGAGTTGATGCCTCGTTTATCAGGCCAAGATTCTCAGTAAGCTTGTGGCTACGGATCCACCCCGTAGTGGTACTCCGTAGTGGGGCCGTTAGAACTCTACTAGGTGGATCCGTAATTCGCGGCCCCTCAACTTATAGCACGGTTTTCAGCGAGTAGTGACACCAGCAGAGGTGAGTAGCTCCACGGCAATGGCTCATAAAGTCACGTGGTGGATCGTACAGGGATCTGTGACCTGTTTGTCAGTTAACTTTTCGTTTTCCTCATATGACAGGTCAGGAGGCAATTGCCCGGCCGAAGCATCTTGATACTCAGACAAGGGCGACCTGTCACATAAGCAACTTGAGTTCCATGCCTTTTATTGGTTGCCGGGAACACCACTTTTAGGAGAACGTACCCAAAGCTTAGATGCTGGTTGTCTATGATAGTTGAGACATTCTCATCATGCGGGCGCCTGAAATGTTCCCAGAGACTGAATCAATATCACCGGTCATGACCGGATTCTTGCCTCTGGAATTGGCAGCATCCCCGCGCTACTGCCCTCTCCGTGAATACCGTGACGATCTATTTTCCGGAATGAGGGGGCTGTGCAATTATGGTTTTGACCCGACACTCTCTCCTATCCAGGATTACGAGAAGCTGGTCCCGCCTATTTGAAGCTGATGGAAAACTTAACCGGGGAAACGGCTGGGCTCAGTCCGAGACAAGAGGCCTATTTGCATGGCCTTATTTGATGGGGTGACAAAAAGCTCGATTGCGTAGCACAAGTTCCTGAGTTGTCGCTTAGGAGTGGGTAGCTCCGTCGCCTCTCCGATCCGCTACCACCTTGCGTCCGATCTCCATAATACGCTCACTAGCCTCGATTTTGAGCAAAGCGAGAGGTTTGTGAATGCGGTGCTGTGGCGACGCAGGTACGACCTCACTCACCGACTGACAATTCATTCGGGGATTCGCCATCGGCGGCTTTTTCCCCTGCTGTCCACTGCTGCGCTGTGGTCAATCGTCAGAGAGATAGCATCGAATATCACAGCTCGATCCCGTTACTCCTACGACCTTGGGGAATAGCTACACAGATCAGAAGGAAAGCAGTCTGCCAACCGCCGAGATGGCATGGTCAAAGTCGACGCGCATCATTGTGATGCTGGCGATTGATATCGTCTTCTTCATTGTCGAACTAGGTGTTGGAGTCTGGGTTGGATCGCTGGCATTGATGGCTGACGCCTTTCATATGGTACGCCTCCTGGTGGTCGAAGTAGAAAGGGCTAAGCTAACGTCATGAAGTTGAACGATATTATATCTTTACTCGTCGGTCTTTGGGCCGTCAAGGCTGCGCAGAAGTCTAGCTCCGACAAATATTCATTTGGTGTTAGTGCCATTCAAAACCCAAAAGATAAATTCGTAGCTGACATTTCGATAGTGGCTACGAGCAGAGATTCTCGGCGCCTTTTTCAACGCCGTATTCCTGATTGCTCTTTGCCTCTCTATCATTCTTGAGGCCATTACACGATTCGTTGATATTCGAACAATTACAAACCCGCAACTCATTCTGATTGTTGGCTCGTTGGGCCTGGCCTCGAATATTGTTGGATTCTTCGTTCTCGGTGGGCATGGACACTCACACGGGCCCGAAGAGCACGCCCACGTCCATGATGGGCATATCCATGACGACGACATCAGAACGGCCGAGGAGGGTCACGTAGGCGCTCCAGAGGTTACCCCGACCGATGCTGCTGACGAAACGGGGAGAGTTGGGGATATTTTGCCAGAAGCAGCAGTTGCACGAACCGCATTAACTCCCAGGCGCTCTACAGATTCAGGCAGGGAACGACAGGTCAACTTCACAAGCTCCGACAAGACAGCCAGCACGTCCAAGGAAGGTGACGCATCGGTTTCCCTTAGCAAATACAACAATAGGTCGTCGCCTCGCCACATCCGCAAGGTTCGCTCAAGCAGCATAACCAGCCGCCTTGCCTCTGACATCATCATCCACCCCGCCAGTTTCCGACAGGAGATCATTGAAGCAAGCCGCAACTCCCTCGAGGAGATCCAAAGCGCAGACGACCTGGACTCCCCCGCCCCCGCATCGCCAACTAACGAGTTCTCTGAACCAAACGAGAACGCTCCCCTCCGCTCCACCCCATCAGATGGCCTCAAGCAGGCCGGAGACAACGGCTACGCCTACCACACTATCCGCCAGGACTCATGGCACGCCGGCCACAACCACAACCAGCCCAACAAAAAAGGCAAAGGCGGCCACGGCCACAACCACGACGACATGGGCATGCGCGCCATGGTGCTCCACGTCATCGGCGACGCCCTCGGCAACGTCGGCGTGATCATCTCCGCGTTAATAATCTGGCTCACGCACTCCCCGAAGCGCTTCTACGCCGACCCGGCGGTCTCCCTTTTCATCACTTTGATCATCCTCCGCTCCGCCATCCCCCTGACCTTCGCGACCGCCAAGATCCTCCTCCAAGCCACCCCCGACCACCTCGACGTCAACGACATCAAAGAAGACATCCAGAACATCCCCGGCATCGTCTCGTGCCATCACATCCACATCTGGCAGCTCTCCGACTCCCAGATCATCGCGAGCCTGCACATCCAGGTCGCGTTCCCGATCTCGGCGATTGGCGGCGCCGAACGCTATATGCAAGTCTCCAAGGCGGTTCGGAAGTGCTTGCACGCGTGTGGAATTCACAGCGCGACCATCCAGCCGGAGTTCTGCCTCGATAGCGCGCATGACCATGCTGATGACGGGTTGGGGGGACTGGATGGAGAAGGCTCTTCGAGGACGCCGCAGGCGGATGATTGTCTCTTGGAGTGCGTAGATGATTGCGTAGGGAAGAGCTGCTGCTCGTCTAAGATCCCGCCGCCGACGATTTCGGGGGGGCAGCCGGGGAGTGGAAGTCAGAGCCACTCGCATGATGGACATGCGCATTAGTTTTGCGCCAACAAACTCATTTTGGAGGTTTTGGAATACGCACTACACTCTTCGACTCTGCCACAATCGCTTTCTGCATGCACCAGGTCTTCTCCTCGGGTCCCAACAAACCGGCTCAGATTATTGTCTTGACAACTCATTTTCGAGCTATCATGCGCTTGTACTACATAGTGAACAATGAGGTACACAAAGGGTTGGAAATCCAAGGGAAACGCGAATACATCACTATTTCAAGATCTGAAGGTCCAACTCTAGGAACTATAAGAGGCGACACCACAACTATCCGGGTGGCCACCCAAATCCCCATCACCAATCTCCAAACAAAAAAACCATCTCCCAACCAATCTCTTCCCCATCTTCATCCCAACTCCACCCTATCACATCACAGCCCAACAAATCCCACCCGCCGATGCATAATCCCGTCTCATTCTATCCCTTACGCGCCGAAGAAGAACTGCACTTGAGGCTCGATGCGACGAGAGTTGTATATCGGAGGCGGGGCCGAGGGCATGTCTACTTGGCGCAGGAGCTGCAGCCACAGGAGGAGCATCCCCAGCCGGCGTCGCAGGAGCCTGGTGGTTTGGTTAGCAGCCGATGCGGCGAGGAGGAGGAGACGAGAGGAGCAGGCATACAAGCAGTGGCGCAGGAACAAGGAGACATGTTGTCTTGAGGTTTGGTTGGGTTGGGTTGGTTGTGTTGTGGTTGTGTGGTAGTTGTGAATGTCAGGCAAAGTTGCAGAGGCGTTGTGGATGAACGATAGTTCGAGGAGGGAATCATGAAGGTTAATATAGACGTCCTTGCCCCTCGCCTTCTGAAGGATGATGGCACACGGGACGTAGGTCGCCTGATTCTTCCGATGGATGCTACACCTCTAAACTCTCCAATGATAGGATTCCTCGCCCCTCCCTCCCGTCTCCCGCACGTATCAGATCATCCATCGTGGGGTGAAGTGATCTATCAAGCAACCCCAACCACCCTGACGATCTAGGAGGTTTGTCACCTTGATACCAAATCGACGCGGTTGTTCCAACAGAGCGCGCCCGGGAAGAATCATAAGCGAGGGTTCATTGGTACAACCAAACCAGATTGGAGCAGGCCAAAATCCCTCGCCCACAACGGCACATCTTGATATTCCCTCGTAGAGTTAGTGTAACTGCATGGAAACTGAAGTCTATTATCCCGTAAATATGTTTGAGCTAGCCCCGGTCCCTTCCAAGACCATTGCCGTGACCTATTGTGTCCTCGCAGATCCCCGTCATTATCCAACACTGCGTCTCGTCCTGTCATATCTTGTATTCAAATCAGCAGCAGCGTATATTAACTGCCTTTCTGAGACGAACCAGTGCGTCGCTGTCGCCGAATGTTCCCGTCGGCTGAGTTCAATAATAGCCAATAGCCGATGAATCTGGTTTCACACTCTGAACAACGTGAGTGGACGCATCCAGGCAGCTGGCATGACTTAATGTTAGGCATAACGGTCTGTGAATTGTCGCAACGGCAGCAGCGCTAACGCTGAGGCACTCGTTTCTGCGGCAAGCTGTTAATAAACGTAATCACACACGACCCTTCTCTTGCTTCCCCATGAAGCACGACATATATTTATATCTCCATTCTGAATTACACACGTCTCACTCGAACCCGGAAGCAACGCGACTGCGGTCTTTGCTGGTATATACAGGACTATATTCCCAGATGCTCAATAACATCAGACGAACGATCCTTCCTTCAAACCAGCCAGTGCTGGCTCTGCGCTGCAGCGAAGACGATACGGGAGTTAGCTAACACTTGCTGGGTATCTATTTCGAAATCTGGAAGGCTTAAAGAGAGCAGGAACCTATTGAGTTGTTGGCAAGATGCCTACCTTGGCAGTGACAAATTTCAACATTGTTTGCTCGGTGCTTGGCGGCTTCATTACTTTGGTTGGACTGGTATCTTATTTATTGAAGGAGCCCATGTACTGTGCTGTACTTTATTTAAGTAGTACGCCTGAGGCACTTCGTGCTCGGAACAGCCACGGGTTGGATATGATTGGGCGACGGCGCTGTGCAGGGTTCGATGGCTGTCCATTGGACAATTGGGCCGTTTCCAGGCGATTGCGTGGAACATGTCTCTGACGGGATGGGTACGTACTCTCCAGTATAGTACATACAGCAGTACAGTACCACCACTCATATCCATCCATGCCCATCTCATTCCCATCGTGGATTACCGCATTGAGAGCTCTCTTTCGCGGGTCGGGCGTCAGGAAAGGGAAACAAGCAAGGGAAGCAAGCAGGGTGAACGAGAGCGGCAGTAGGCGCGAAACTGACAGAGGCGGTGCAAAGTGTTTCTCCCCCCACCTTTGTTGTCTTCGAATTTCTGTCTGCTGTCTGTCTGTCTGTACGTAGGATTACTGTCTGACAGGATATTTTGAGGGATTTGACTTGTATATTGTGGATAGGGAGTGTATATTGGTCTAATTGGATATATTTTTGTGTATACGTTTTCCCGCAAGCTACGTTTGGAAGAAAGGGGGCCGAGGCAAGACGGGAGAGCTACGTACGTACGCCATTGACGACAGCTTGACGACAGAGCTTGTTTAGACGACAAAGAGCTACGAACGTGCTGCTTGCTGCTCGACTGCGAACAAAGGGAGGTTCTGCACATATACAACTCCATCTCAACCATCTCAACCATCTCATCGAACATAACAAAACCACCCACCTACCACATACCACAACACACCCAATATCTCTCACCCTCTCAACCACCGCCAAAATGTCAAGCCAACCACTCCTTCAATCCGCCCCCGGCAAGGGCATCGCCCTCCCCACCCGCATCGAGCCTAAAGTCTTCTTCGCCAACGAGCGCACCTTCCTCTCCTGGCTCAACTCGACCATCATCCTTGGCGCTTTGGCCTTGGGGATGCTCAACTTCGGCGACCGCCCCGCCTTCATCAGTGCGTTTCTGTTCACGGGGATTAGTATAGCGACGATGATTTATGCACTGGTGACGTACCATTGGAGGGCGAGGAGTATTAGGAGGAGGGGGCAGGCGGGCTTTGATGATCGGTTTGGGCCGAGTGTGCTTGCGGTGGTGTTGGTGGTGGCAGTGGGGGTGAATTTTGTGTTGAGGATTGGGTATGGGGGGAAGAAAGAGGGAGGTGGGAAGTTTCCATCCTCACCCGCAAATGTCTCATTTCACGTGCAATAGAACAGTTTAAACTTGAATAATTTTCATGATTTACGCATCTATAACTATAGGGAAGACTCGCAGAGACACATCCAAAATGTTCCATCGACCATGAGAAAACAAAATACACCGGTCAAGCTCATTGTTCGCATATCCTGGAGCTTCTCCACTGAAACTCTTTGTCGAATTTCACCTTGGACATATCAAGACGGGACAAGATACAAAGAGGCGTTAGGATCTTTGCGCTGATTGAACAACGGGCGATGAAGACGTGCTAGTCAGCATTAGCAGGAATTGGAAGCATAGATTGCGAAACTAACATGGGAGAGTTCATAAGGAGCGGCCCAAGGAATTGCCTCTACAAAACTGATTGCCTCGGCCGACCACTTCCCTACTCCAGAGTTCAAAGTCTCAACCGTCTCACGCATCAATTGTAACACGAGAACCCTCAAGGAATCCATGTCTGCCGAGCTGTGGTCTTTGGGAGAAGTCGCATGATCTGCAAGTATTCAGTCAATGAAATTGCATCGGTTTAAGAAGCTTACCAAGCTTGACCTCGCCGTTTATAGACAGCTGAATATTTCGTGTGGATATACGGACGTGACCGAGTTTCCTTGACCAGATAAAACTTATGCCGGCCAAAACCTACTACGTTAGTAGGATAGGAGAAAGACAGTGCTCGACTTACTTGGCTGATAATATATGCTATCTCAGGCTCCGAGAAACAAATGGACTTTTGCAGTAGGTCTTCGAGGGAAAGCCCTACATACTCAACAATAGCAAAGGATTTCCCTTTAAACAAGTATATCTCTGAAATATTAACAAAGTTTTTATGCCGTATTGAGATGTATGGAGATTCGTTTGGAGGTGCAATGTTGAAGTCTCTAATCTTTCGCACTGCCGTTCTATCATTGCAGAGAACTAGCCTCATCCCTGAGCTGAGCTCTAAAAACGGCTCGTATAAGTCCCACGGATTAAAGGCAAATGATTGAATCTCTGTCAGTCCTGCGGACCAGAATTCTTTTTCGGTACAGGAGGGAGCATGTTCTAGAGACAATAGGCGAGTAGGACGACACTCTGCAATAGGACGCTCTTCAAGACAATCTGCAACAGGACACACTGTAATAGGCAATCTAGTCATCCGTGCTGTCTTTGTACTTTCTCCCATAGTGGCGGTAAATAAAGAATTAGGAATAAAGACAAGAAAAGCAATACAGCGTGGCGTAGTCGTATTTGTAGAAGTCGTAGGCCTCCAGCCATGCGCAATAAACAATATGTTTTTGAGTCGACGATTGGTGGCCTCAAAACAACGACCCCCGTGATCCGATGATCCCCCTCAATATTGAGATCCGAATGATACTAACGATCCCCCTCAATAATGAGATCCACATCGGATGAGTTCCACGCCCTTCATTTTAGCCTCAGGCAACAATCTCCGAAAATCGAAACTGCAGCACTGTCAAGCATATCGTTGATGCTCATAATTTGTATATTCAAATAAAGATGAAGGCATGGAATCTAAAGATTGGCCCTAACATATAACCAGTGATGTGATTTTGACTTTCGCGGCTCGCTTCAATTAGATGGCCTCAAGATCTTGATGGTGATAATCCGATGATGATCCGAATGATCTGATGATACCAATGAAAAAACCACCCAATAATGGCTGCCTTGAGCTGGAGTGATTATGAATTCACCCTTGGCGATATTTAAGTACGAGCACGGAAATACGAGCACGAAATTACTTTCAGTACAGCCCAGAAAATTGTACTTTCTGGGGTCCTAAATTCTATAAGAATCGTCGCAGCAGCTGGCGGAACAATAATAATTTAGAGTTCTACATTCTGAAGTAGCTGCTTTAAAGGTTTAATATGGAGAAGCCTATTATAAAAGTTCTCATGATTCATGGTAAATGCTCCAATCAGAGATTCTCGGGTCGGGCACAGAATAACCTCAACTTTTAGGCTTTGGGCAATCTGGACCGCTTCTAGACATAAAGACGTCTCGACTTCAACATGCGCTATAGAAAGCATTTACGAATCATACCCGGACATGCGAAGTTTGGTTCTGTTTTCCTACTGCTCCATGCAGAATTCTAGTGCCGAGTTTACGTGAACCTAAGGAATCACCAACTAGAGGACAACTTGAGAGTCTAGATATGTGGACTTGGTGTATGGATTATAGTTCGGGAGGAAACAAATTCTTCGACGAAAACAAAACAATTTCTGACTTAGATGACGCCTTGGATTCAATTGCAGAAATAATACGACAACATGGGCCTTTCGATGGAGTTATAGGCTTCAGCTCAGGTGCCTGTATTGCTGCACCAATCGCCTCGCTCCTCGAAGAAGGAAGAAAGCAGGCGTTTGAAAAGTGGGAAACTAAAAATGGAATGCCTTATCCAAATAGCTTTCTGCAAGAAGAAAAGTCTGATGGCAAGCACAACGTGCTCCAGCCGCCATTGAAATTTGCAGTATGCTACTCCGGGTTCAGCCTCGAACACCCCAAGTATTCAGCATTCTACCAACCGCAGATCCAAACACCGATACTACATATCCTAGGTAAATGGGACACAGTTGTTGAGGAACAGCAGTCATTGAGTCTAGCTAGGAAATGTGGAAGGAAGCCAACACTTTTCTATCATCTCGGCTCTCACTTCGTACCACAACAGAGTTGTTATATTTCAAAGGTCACAAGTTTTATATTAGATACTTGTGTAGCTAAATTGGATTGAAATCATAAGTCATTCATGGGAGTTTTACCCATAATGAGTCAACTAAAGTGTGTATGTGGGGCCAGGAGGGAGGAGTTCTATTCAGCTCTAGTTGAGGGTTTATTAAAAGCGGGCATAGCCTCGATACCCCTACCCCCGGGCTAGATAGTATAAATACTGATGATTTCCCACGTTGAGCCCGGCTCACATCCTCTTTTAACTTTCATCAGACACAAGGTTATCTCACGCCATGTCGTTACCACCACAACTGAAAGGTGTGGATTTGTCTGGTTCGAGGACTACTAGAGAAAGCTCTCCAAGATCTACACTTGGCTCGAATCAAGACCAAGAGCGATCACCGACATCTGATTTGAATCCACACCTAGAGAAAGAGTCGGTAAATGGAAACACCATTGACCTCAGCGAAGCGGCAGTAAGCCTTGACAGCAGTGATGCTATGAGGTATCAAATATTAATAATTACCAGGCTTCTAGAAAATATGTTGTAGTAATGATACTACAATGTTGGTATTCTTTAATTTATTGCCTAGCAACTACTAATGCATTCAGCATTGATCGCAATGTTTTGAGAAAGAGAACGCAATTTATGCGTCGGCGGAATCCAAAATGAAACAGCCGAATCAGCTGGACAAACTGCGAGCAGGCTGGAGGTCAGCCTTCGTGAGAGCTTCTACCACAGGAGTCCTACTTTCCTAGCTAACTTCTTCCATAGAATTAATCAGCGAGCTAATAGCATCCAACGTCCAAACGCAAGGCAAGTCATCACCTTGTCACGTCATCCACACGTTCAGGAAAGAAAATTCGGCACTCCATGGTAAGAAACCATGTTTCTTTGTGAAATATAAGCCAAAAAAAAGCTAATACACCATTCAGAAACAATTCAGGATCTTTATCAAAACTCACTTATAAAATAAGTATGTAGAAAATGCTGAGTGGCTGTCTAATTGTTTTATAGGTCAGATGGATTCGCTCCGTGAAGAGTATAACCAACTCTGGATACACCATACAGGACTTAATGGTGAGATTCCTGTAATCATCTGGAACGCTTCCATTCTTACTTCCTACAGACAAATCGAGAGCTTCGGAATTTGAAATCAGTGAACTGCGCAAGAAGAATGAAGCGCTAAAGACTATACTCCACAAGGTTCGATCCAATGATGGGAATGGAGGAACGAAGGGTGGAGATATGGCTGGAAGTGATATCCACGTGAGTGTAAGCCCAGCAGGCCCAGCCAAGAAAAGGGGCAAGTTTGAATAGCCAGGCGTAGGCAGGGAATTCTTCAATTTTTATATAAAGAACCATCAAGTTAGAATAGTGGGAGGCAAATATATTTGTACCGTCTTCCCTTTTGTTGCAGCGGAGATTTCTTGACCGAGGTTGAAACGCCTATTCTCGGTGATCTCACTTTCACAACATTGTGCAAACCAGATCGGAGTAGCGCAAGCTACAAGTAATAATTTCGCTGTTTATGGTCATATTAAATTTTAGCTATTTGGACTCGGCCATTGAATCCCGCATCTCCAGGACCGTCATCTCCCGAGAAACTGACAAGGCATCTTGATATTGAGGGTTTATCAAAACCCTATCTCTCTCTGCAAGTAGCTTCGCTATAGCGCATTCGGGAGTAATTCTCTGAGCAAGTCTAAGAGCCAAATACAAGATTCGATATCACGGATGTGGGCCTGTTGACGGATCAACATTCCGTTTCCAGAAAGAACAGCTGGCTTCTTCAACATGCGCCGTAAGAATAAAGAAAGAGTATTGGGACTGCTCTGGAAGTTGCTAACATTTTCCTGATAACCTGCATTGTCGCTGTGTTTTACTGAGTGAGAATTGGTAGCTAACATTGTCGAGAAGATCCCAGAAATGGCGAGGATGAAGTGAGGTAGGCTGAAGAGCAGAAGCGATGTTCTTATAACAACGAGCGGATAATGGCGCAGCTGCAAGAGCTCTCTGAGTCAAGCGGTTTGAAATGACTTCAGCCGTTAGTGGATGCTCCCCGACATCAACCCGCATCAGGGGTTGTTTGAATTAATAAACTATTTAGGAAGAAAAGGAATTGAACCTTCGACAGCAAAAGGCTATTGAGTTTACAGCTCAACCCGTCATACCAACAAACGGAACCTTCCTTTAGTATATAATATCTTAAATATTACATACAGTTTATTGTTTACTTTAATTAGCCCCGTGCAATTTCCACTACACGAACCATATTTCGACTTAACACCAATCGAAGTCACACATACGAAAATTAACTAAATAAATATAAAGAACGTATTATCTTAATTAAAAATAAATAGTAAACCAAACTTATTGCACATACTTCTTTCAGCGCGCGACGAGTAGTAAGTGCCTATCCGAGATAAAATTCACCGTGACATGGTGATTCACGATTACTAGTAATTCCTTCTTCATGTAGTCGAGTTACAGACTACAATTCGTATTATATCCTACTTTTGAGATTAGCTTAAATTCACATTTTTGCATCTCTTTGTATAGGACTATGTGGAGGGTAACCCTCGTGGTCGCTATTGCGGTGGAGCACTCGGAAATGGGCCAGAGAGAGAGATCCTCAAAGCATGAATTCCTGGTATATACGGGGGGGCAGCTAACCCCAAGTTGGCACATAAAAAGCGACAAATTGGTTTCAACACCAGGTATGAATTTAGAAATTAAAATTAAAATTAAAAATTGAAAATTGGAGTTCAAAATTTATTAATTTTCCCTGGTATAGGAGCACAAGCTGCATCGACAACCTCCGTGTCAGTACTGTCCGGCACCCGCTGACCAGGTTTCGCAGCCCCTCAATAAGTTGAGGGGCCGCGCATCAACGGACCCACTGCGGAGTGGATCCGTGGTGGGTGGCGATATCCAAGTCGTTTTACTTGGCCTGGTGCTTTGCGATTTGGGAGAGTGTCGTCTCGTTTTCAGGCCCCGCTGATCTGAAAAGACACTTCATAGTAAGGCCCATTAGATGGGTAGAGGAATTAATCAAGTGCGCAAGTCACAATAAGTGGCTGGCGTTGTCAATTACTTCGCCGGTCTGATTTTCCATCAGGGCCATAGCCGTCCACACACCTACCTCTACGAATTCTGTTCTAACAAGCAACTAGACAAGCTAAACGTAGTGTTTTTGACGTATGGACCGGGGCGTACACTCTAATGTGAATTTGGGAAGAGAACTGCTGCAACTACGCGAAGTGCTTTGCTTTCTGATTCGCGCCACCTCAAGTTTAGGTCATACAATTACACAGAACAAGACGGGCGAGTAGTGTACCTACTTCATCACTCACCGCTGTTGTTACAAGCCATTGTCAAAATTATATTTGCGTTTTTACGCTTGCCGTCTGTTCATCACCGCAACAATTTTCCTTTACATTTATTATCAATCCAGTAGATATGATTCAGATCGGCTCTTCCTTGCCCCACCCACAGCTAGCCCTATCACTGCTCAATGGCTCGTTGATATAGTCAAGTTGACGTCAAAGTGAAGGAAAATTCCCGCGGTCAAGAAATCCGCACTGCGGCTTCTGCCAGTTCAACACTATCCATCGCCTGGCCTTTGATGACACTAATCAGATAGTTCTCCCCGTTAATGCCCACTGCATGTATAACGACATTCTCGCCAAATCCACAGTCTCTCTCGTTATCACCCGCCTCATCATATTCGGCAAAGCTCTCCTTAGTGATTCCGTCTTCTTCGGATAACAGCACGCTATGCGCAAAGGATTGCGCCTTGTCATATGTCATGAATATGCCCTCGATATTAATACCGCGACGTTGTCCTTCATCGCCGTTCGCATACTCGACATTCGTTTGTACTACATAGTAGAGATCAGCCGCGATCCGGCCGTCCTCATTATCAGTCGTTAAGTGACCAACATTAGGAGTGGTGCTAATGCAGACGCGGAAGGTTGTTCCATCGGGTGCCACCGCGACGACCACCAGACCCATGTGCTGATGGATTCTATGTCTCATTACGGCGGTAGGATCGTCCTCATATTGGGAGAACCACTCTCGCTCGTAACCGGCATCAAATAGGCAGCCGTGCGCAGCAGCTTTGGCCGCCTCGAGAGAGCAATAGGTTCCAGGAATACGGATCTTTTCAATCTCACTGTTGGGATCCCTTTGGATGTGGGAAGTTGTAAAAACGATATGGTACAAGTTTTCTGGATCAAGTGAGGCCATTTTGTTTGTTTGTCCTATACTCTAAACTGGACAAAATTATCTTCAGAAAGCTATATAACTGATCTGCACACGTCTTCGTAATCTAGAAAGCAATGTGTTCGCCGGCTTTTTGACCGCATTGCGTCATATCTTACACGGGGCCCTACACAGGGTGTGACAATGTGTTTCATCCCGCCACATAGTCATCTCCTGACTCAGTTGAACTTGTCTCATCCATTCAATGACCAACCAAGGAAGATATCATCAATGCAAAAATGTATGCCCATGGTAGAGGAGGTTGCCTACCTTCATCTTCACATATGGCTCCCTGACTTTGTCGGGGTTTTCTTTTGGCTTGAGCACCCTTTTGATCTGTCGGTGTATTCTTCCAGTGTAAAACATGCTACATATTGGTTGATCCTTAAAAGCAAACCCATCTTGCAAATGATGTAAAGAGAAAAGCAACTTATATTCCCAGATCAGTCCGCTCCCTGCAGGAGCGACGGCGTAGATGCAGTGGCTAATTGTACACACTGTCGACATAATCTTTACCAGAGAACTTGGGACCGATTATGGGTCACAGGTCAAGGAGTGGGGCTATATTGACACCTGCCAGTCCACCTCCAGTCCTCCGCGATATCCTCGTCATCTCACTTCGGAATTAGTGTGGCCAAGCATTCTGTTGTTGTTTCTGCTCTCCTCTTTTCGATTTCCCATTCAGTAGTGGGAACCGGGGAGGAGGATTGAGAGAAGGCAGAATAAAGGCGGTCAGCCCCCTGTTGATCGCCCCGACCCCGCTACTTTATCGTGGACCCTGGTGGCGGAACCACCCATTGATCCACCACAGATGGGCACACTGGAGAGTACGTACTACCAAGCTTAGCCACGATTGCAATGAACACATCATACATAATACATGTAAGCTCTCGCTTCCAAAGTCGGACAGTCCATGTCTGCAGTCAATTGTCCCAAAGACGCCGAAGATGGCGAATATGGGAGGGGGTCCCCAAAGCATCTCCCGTAGTCGCTGCTGCTGGATCACATGATATCACCTAATACATCATCACCGTGAAATAAGCTAACAATTCCCTTACAGCCGTTTGCGGCAAAAAGAAAAGTTAGACGTTTCTCAGCTGGTGGAAATTCAGATGGTTCATGGACCACATTGGCATCTCATCATGATAGGTAAAGCTAAGGCGGAGCTAGCGAGATTGGTGGGCAAACAGGGGTAGTTGTTTCCTCAGGGCTTTCGCTTTCTCAGAGGCTGTGCAAGCGCTGCACGAGCCACCCGAATGCCTCATCGACAATCAGAAACAGCAACTTCGGCCGATTTCACTGTTATAGACAGAGGGCAAGAAGAGAGCTACGCAAGCCCGGACCGAGATTATCAACGCGGAGACGACCCCTGACACCTGTGATTGGTTAACTGCGTGGGCGTGCTGACCTCCGGCCGGAGCACTCTCAACACTCCCTGCCACGTCGCCAACAAGCATACTCTTCTGGCATGTAGGCATTCAGCAACTAAACAATAGCGAACAGACTTGCCCATGTCTGAACTATTACACAGCCTCTGGAAATTGGACAAACAGTCGAACTTTGATACCTCTAGCGCTCAGTTTACCGAAGCAGCTGGGAAGCCGAACAGTTCGTCGTAAGTTCCTTAGTATTACCCCTCTCGCTCAATACCGCTGTGGACCTTAAGGCAGATAATACTAAATACCCTAAACTTAGATCGTACTAATCCGAGACCCACACTGTCCCCTTGACTCACGAAGATGGTGGCAAATGCTGAGATAGCGGAAGCTGCTGAGATAACGAAAGCTCTCCAGAGGGCTACAAAAGATTTCAACCTCTGTCCAAATCGCGTATGGGCGGTAGCTAGGAGTCTTCCAGGGGGGGAAAAGAACCTACCTTTGCTAATACCTCCTACTGAAAAGAATAAGTCGATGGTGGGCCACGAAGGTCACAAGCAGTGCACTTTCGATTTCTGCGAATATTCACGGCTCGATTTTACATCCATGGTTCAGCGCCATGAGTCCTGCACTGAAGATCCATGCGAACGTTTACAGGGCCTATTTCCAAGTGCTATATTAGAGAAAGCTGCAATAGATGGAAGCCCGACGGCGTGGAAGTTGAATGGAGGGTCCATGATTCAGCCTCTTCAGCGGTTTATGGCGATTTCACATGTCTGGTCGGATGGAACTGGAACTGGAGCTTGGGCTGATGGGGAAGTCAACAAATGCCTATATACCTTTTTCAAAGGGATTGCTAAACAATTCCAATGCGAGGGAATATGGTGGGACACTATCTGTATTCCTAAAGGCAAACTTGCACGCAGCAGGGCTATCAACAAGATACAGGACAATTACGAGGATGCGCGAATCACATTGGTCCACGATTGCTTCCTCCGAAACTGGGAATGGGTTGATGCTGAGACAGCATGCTTCGCAATTATTATGTCGCCATGGTTCAGCCCAACGCCTTATAACCCTGCCTATCACATCCCCTCTGCCCTCTGCGGGTGGCCGTCGGCGGCCTACACCTGCATGGCATATATTTTCCTTACTACCTAAATATCCCAAAATCCTGCCTCCCCGTCAACCCACCTGCTCCATAAAATCCAATCATCTTTCATTTCATAATCTCTCTCGTCCACCTCCCTCCATTCCCATGTGCTTCCATCAACTGCAACCCACTCGTCTAATTCGTCCTTTTCCTGACCCCCAACACTCTCCTTTTCACTTAACCCCTCGCTCCATCCCTCACTGTCCTCACAATTCTCCCTAATCACCTCAAACCCTTTTTTCTCGTCACACCCTCGCCCTTCCTTTTCGTCCACAATCCAATATAAATCACCAATCTCGCCCTTACCGCCCCACGACTGCACACGCACCTTCTCCCATGACGTGCTCTCCCCATGCAACTCATACGAATGTCGTTCAACCTCCTCTGCCGTCCTCGCCCTAAACATTTGGCAATACTGGCACCGTGCCCCATCATACACTGCCAACCCTTCTTGCGGCCTCAATCCAGCCACCGGCATCATCATACCGTATTTCCCCCAACCCTGGCCCCAATTTTTTGCACGTATACCCCGCTTCACCCTCGTCACCATATTCTTCTTCAACTTGTGGCTCTTTCTCATATGTCTTCCCACCCAACATAATTCCAACCCCACCCCGCATCCCTCCCCCACGCAAATCAACCTCTGGTATTCCTCATTGACCAAAAACTTCGCCAACACCCCCTGGATTATTCCCTGTGGTGCCCTCTTGCTGCCGCTCTTCTCTGTATGTTCGCTGTCGCTCATCTTGCACTGCCTAACATTGCCCGAAACCCCCTTTGCCACGTCTAATTGTGTCTGAATATATACTCCTCCCCAACCCCCTCATTTTCACCCACTTAAATCTTGTCCCTCACCGGTGTCTCACTGCCATCTATGTCTCGTGCTGTTTGCATCACCGTCTCAAAATCCCAATCCCCCTGTACAATATATGCCAAACCCTACCCGCCCCCCTCCTCCTCTGCCGATGGCCGTTGGCGGGCTTCGCCCAACGGGTTGGAATATGCTTACCCTTCCTTCTATAACTCTAACACTACTATGCCTCTAACCCTCTTCCGACCCCTCACCAACTGGACTATTGTGATCTTTATATCATCATTTTTTTTTTTTTTTTTCCTTGCATTTTTAAAAAATATATTGGAACCCTTGCACCATAAATAAACATCGACCCATCAAATAATAACACCCTTTCCCTTTGTTTTCGTGTGGTTTGTTTGTCCCCTCTTTATTTGTGGTTTGTCCCTCCTGTATTTGTGGTTTGTCCCTCCTGTTCGTGTGGTTTGTCCCCCCTTTATTTATGGTTCCTCCATCTCCTTCCTTGGTCCGTGACCTCCACTTCCCTCCCTATTCCACCACCTCCCCCTATTCCACCACCTCCCCCTCCTTCCTTGGTCCGTGAACCCCCCCCCCCCCCTTATTCCCCCAAACCCTAACACCTGCCGTGGGCTCCTTTCATGGCGGCTTCGCCGTTCGGCTTGCGCCCTCTCTATCTTCCCTATCCCCTAACCTCCATCTCCTTCCTTGGTCCGTGACCCCCCCCCCCCCCCTATTCCATCACCTCTACGCCTCTTATCTCCTCTAACTGTACGGCTTGCTTCCCCCATTATCTTGTGGTTTATCCCCCCTTTCCTTGTGGATATCCCCTCGCTATAACGCCTTATAGCTCTAACTCTTATTAATATCATTATTAATATCATTATTAAATGTTTTTTTTGGCGCATTTTTAAAAAATATCTATTAACCTTCCCAAATTAAATAAACTTCCGACCCATCAAATAATATAACTCTCCCTTCCTTTATTTATGGTTTGTCCCCTTCTTTTCGTGTGGTTTACGCCCCCCCTGCTCTCCCTCTGCCCTCTGGGTTTGCCGTTGGCGGCCTTCGCCCAACTGCCTCGCTATCGGCTTCATATACCCTTGACTACCCGATGAAACACCTGCACTAATTTCGACACCTCCATTCCACCCCATTCCACCTTCTTCCCAAACCACTTTATATACTTGCATCTCGTCCTGTTCGTTGATCCCTTGCTGCTTCATCTCATCTATGATGCTGGCCCCCATGTCATCCCCTCCTACTCTCAAAATGCTTATTATCGTTGGCATAACGATCTCATCAAACTGGCACTTGTTGCTGCCCATTCGAATCCACCTGCCGCGCCCCTGATGCCCTTCCCTGGCAACCCACCTTTGACATATCTCTTGTGGTACATGACAATCTAAACAACATGAATATGGGCTAAACAAATGCCTCTCTCTCATCACCTTCTTCATGCTAAACCAATCCTGTCGGACCCCTTCGATCCCACCCGCAATGCAATCCTGGATACGATGTGGCCGATGAACTAATTCCCGGACAACGCATAATGGACATCGCCTACTTAAATCCTCCAACTGCTGTTCGAATTCTCGAATCGCCCGGCTCTCCTGCTGTGTCTGCGACTGGATGGACATCTGGCACTGCTCTCGTTCGTCCTGCTGTGCTTGGAATGCAAATCGATCATCCACGGTAATGGGCCCGGCGGTAAATCCTTGATCAAAACTGATCATGCTGCTGGAATCTGGCGATGGGCTCATCTCGTATTCATTCGCCCTGTTCACCCTCGCGCTGCTCTCGCCATTCCCTCCCATCTGATTCATCTCCTCCAATCTCGCCCCAATACGAATGGGCGGACTGCTCGGCGGGACATACCTTGCTGTGGGCGTACTGCTGTAAATGCCGCTACTGGATGGGATGTCAATGCCACTGTCCAATCTGGGCTCCTGCCGCTTTGCCTGCTCGTGTCTATCCCCTTCTCCCTGCTCCTCTTCTCCCTGCCCCTGCTCAACATTGTATGCCTCCTGGAATGCGTCGGCCTCCCCTACTATGGCATCCTCCTTGCCACACAAATCACAAACCTCCTCACCCTCCTCGCAACGTGCTCGGTTGAATCGATTATCCATGGCTTGATCTAAATGCACCCGCCGACATCGTGCACCGCTGATGAATCTACCGACCTTGTCCTGTTCCGCCCGCTTCTTATCCTCCTTGGTGATGGCCACTTGCGGCACGACACCCTGCCGTTGTATCCGCTCGTAATGCCGTTTTAATGCCTCTTGCCGTCCGGATCCGACTAAAATGATGGCCTCACTCCGCTTCCCATCCCGTCCTGCTCGTCCGCTCTCCTGCCCATAACTCTTCATCTGATAAATCGGCCCAACGTGCATCACAACACGCACGTCGGGTTGGTCGATCCCCAATCCAAATGCGTTGCTTGCCACCACCACACGCTCTTCTCCGCTCTCCCACCGCCGACGTATCTGCTTCTTCTCCGCCTCGCTCCCCACCTCGGCATAATACATGGGGCAATCTAATTCTTTGCCTAATTCCTTGATCCCAACAATACTGCTGCAATATATGATGATCTTGGCCGGTGCCGGATACTCCTCCAACTTTTGCGCCACTAAATCGCGTACTGCATGCGCCTCCTCGACACCCCCCTCATGCTCCACCACCGAATATGCGATGTTGCGCCGACTCGTGGAACCCCGGAATATATTGTCTTCCGGTATTTCTACCTTGATCACCTCCATAAACTCGGGCATGTCAACCGGCGCCAATGTGGCCGTCAAATAAATCATCTGCACCCCGCGCCGGACCATTGCTTCGCTGGCCTTCTTCATGTCCGGCCGGAAATCGGCTTGGCTGTCCTGGATCGTGTGGCACTCGTCGAACACAACCCGGACCAACTGGCCCAACCCCTGCAACCGGTTCAAATACCGTGCAAACGACACTGTGATGACCGACTCGGGCTGCACGAACACCACCTGGGCCATGCGCTCCTGCTGGCTGCCATCCCATTGGATGCTGGAAATCCCCAATTCCATACATCGCTCGTGTAAACTCTCTTCCAACGATTTCAATGGGACGATGACAATCGTTGTGCCTCCTTTCTGACTACGTGCTGGCAACTGGAATAACATTGTCTTCCCGCCTCCCGTCCCCATGATGACCAATACTGGGCTGACCCCTTTCATGATCGCCTGCAACGCGGGCTTCTGCTTATCACGAAACTCGGCTTCTGGTCCGATCATCTCCTTCAACTGCTGACCGATGTCGACCTCTCTCAATCGCTTCCACCGAATCATCTCGACGCTGGGAATGTCATCCTCGCCATCTTCGCGCTTCCGCTTCACCCCTGATTTCGTCTCGTCCGCCTCCGATGTCATCTGCAAAAATGCGTGCCACGCCTGGCTGACCCGTCGAAACTTTTCACGCCGGTCGACGATGGCACTGTTCCCTTCCATTAACTCGCGTCCGTAAATTAATCCGGCAACCTGGGTACTATGACCCGCTTGCAAATCCAACGGGTTGTCATCGTCGCTGTCATCACCCCCCCCTCCCTCGGGATCAAACTCGTCGCGGGGGAACGCGTTCTCCTTGCAATACCGACGGGAAATGGCTATGGCTATCTGTCTCCATGCGCTGATGTGGATCTTCTCACCAATCCAACGCTTGCTTGCACTTTGCATGATTTTTCTCATCCGTTCTGACGTCCAATCGTGGGACCGACGCGGATGGGGTGACGGCGCTTCTTCTTGTGTCTCCTGCCTTATTCCGTGACCCCTCTCCCCATCTCTGTCCCGTGGCCGCCTCTTCGGGCCCGTCCATTGTCGATGATCCTTCTTCTCGCTATCACCCCATAAAAATGGACTGCTGCACCGCCTTCCGGTCGCCGCAAACTGCAACCTCTCATGGAATGGCAATACCAACCACAAATAATACACCAACAACTCCCCCACCTCCCGGGGCAAATATCGATGGATGATCTTGATGTTTCCGCTACTTCGATATCCCTTATGATATGCCGCGACGAACGCCACCAATCCATCCTCGATGAATATGTTGCGGATCCCTCCCTGCCCTGTATTCTTCCACCGTGCCCCTAATATTTCGGTTGCACGGCTGGGTAATCCACCCCAAAACTGCATCAATATCAACAACAACTCCTGGAATCGCCCCACCCCTTCCTGGTATGTCATGGCGCCCTGGGCACTGATCTGTGGGCTGCTACCCTCGCCTTGGTCCGTGAACTGCTCCCGCAACCGCCGCTCGTGATACATTCGCTCGTACAACCACCACTGCCCGTCCACGGCAAATCGACTGCGTTCGTCATCCAAAAACGACCTCCCGACTCGACTCTCGGATGGATTATCCACCATGTGATCCCAATCAATGGGTGGCGCGTCGGTGGGTACGCTGGTAAACCCATCACTGCTATCCATCATCATCAACTTCCCAAACAACTCCTCCCGTGCCTCCTGAACCAACCCCTGAACCATGGAACGGACCTGGCCCATGTTGAACCGGATCTGCTGATACAAAATGCTGTCCCCCACCCACTGGATACAACCCTCGGCCGTCGTGGTATACCGGATCTTGAACCCGTACGAACGCGCCTTGTAAATCCACTGCATCGGCGTGGGATCCCGTCCGTCATGGGCCATCGTCATGAACTAATACGTCAATCGCCGGATGTGATGGAAATAACTTCGCGCCGCCTCTCCAATCTGGTCGGCCGTCAACCCGTTCCCCTGCCGCTCGTTCGCCTCCGTCTTCCTTTTGATCTCTTCCTGCCGCTGCTCATATCCCTCGTGTACAACCATCATTCGTGCCAACTTGGCAACCGCGGAATACTTGGACGTGTAATCCTCCGCATTCAACCACCCATCGTCATCACGGATGCCTAATACTGCCAACCCACTGATGATGACACTCTTATATTCGTTGTCTTGCAACGGATGATTCAACAAATCAATGCAAAATCGCAACACTTCTCTTTGAATCCGCCTCATGAATGCAATTTCCTCATCCGACTCTCCCTCTTCTCCTTGGTCCGTGACCGCGCCCCCGCCCTCCACAACCGACCGTCTCGTGGATCCAATTTCCTCCCCCAACTCCCCCTCCTCTCCTTGGTCCGTGACCGCGCCTTCGCTGTTCCCACCCGACCGCCTTGTGAATCCCATTCCCTCCTCCAACTCCCCCTCTTCTCCTTGGTCCGTGACCGCGCCTTCGCCCTCCACACCCGATACAGCTGATGACTGCTCATTCTTCCAACCCTGGAACTCTTGAACAATGGCCTGCAATCCGCGCATACTGATCTTTTGCCGCTCTGTCAATTTATATGCCGGCCGGTCCTCGGGCTTCTCTCCCTCCGCACGGAACACATAACACAACAACTGTCGCCATATCTGCGTATAACTACGAACCGTGGTAATGTCCATCCAACTGTCAAATGGCATTCGCGCTTCTTGCGTGACCTCCTTCCGATGCACCTCGAATAATGCCGCCTGACCAACCACCTCTTGCACCGTGATATACTGTGCCTCTCGAATCATCCAATCAAACGCCTTGCACACCGTTTGCAATTCCGGCTCGTCCTCGTTGGGCATCTCTACCCATTCTCGGATTTCGCCTCGGTCTAATCCTGCTAAATGGGCCGCCCATCCTACGCGGCGTAACCATGGATTGGGCTCACGATGTTCGTCGGCTTCCTTGATCTCCCGGCGCTCCTTCTCTTCGGCCCGACGGAATGCGGCTTCCATCTCACGCCTAGCGGTGCGGAACTGGTGTGTACGGGATCGCATCTCCTGTGGACTGGGCTGCTGACTCTCCTTACCTTGGACTTCGAAAAACCGGGATTTGGGTCCTTGTACGAAAAATCGCTGACAATGGACGCCACTTCTCCACGGCACATCCTGTTGCTTGCCCTTCTTGGGTCTTCCATTCTGTTTGCTCTTCCATTCGTGCTCCTCTATGCAATGCGTTCTCATCCGCCTTACTGCGCCACATATATACCCACACTCCCCATTTGTGCTCTCAAATATGCATTGCAACATACCTCTCTTTGGTGCGGCTAATCCTTCGATCGGCTTGCTGGTGGCTGCTGGGAATGGGAACTCACTTCGGCGTAAAACCTCCTCGTTCGTAATCAACCCATTAACTTCAGCTACTTTGTCTGCAATCTTGTGACGCTCATCTACCTCTAAATTATGCGGTTTCCCTACGAAATGCGTGTTGATATGGCTAGGCAACACAGCATATTTACATTCTTCGCAAATAATAACACGAAATTTAGCCAAATGAATAAATCGATCCATTGTAAATACTGTACTGGTTATTATTCAAAAATATCTAAAACATCGGAAACCATTCTAATCTACTCTACTCATCCTCATACTCTTACTCCTATTTTCCTCCTATGGCGTTCTCAATCAACCCTTTTGTCTCACTGTCTAATTGCCTGTGCTCCCATCCGCCTGCAACACAACATCGCTATTTTTCGATTTGTTGGCCCTGGCCTAGGAAATCAAATGAGCAGGATGGGCTGCGCCTAATTAATATTATTATCCCTAGAAATTCCTCAAGCGTAGCTCTTGCTCAACCCGTCTTTGAATCTCAGCCTCAATATTAGGATCATCTAGGCGAGTTCTCTTGTACTGTGCTCTCCCATCTATACCATCACCTTCTTCCACAGACCGCTTTATGCTTTTGCTAGAGGAAGCGCTAATATAGACACTGAAGCCTAAGAAGGAATGCCATGCTCGGCTAAGAGCTCTATACTCAGCACGGGCTGATGCCACATGGCCTGGCGCCTCCTCAATGCCACGAGCATAGACATTCCCAGCAACGATTGCTGTATGACCTGTCTGCTCAATACTCCAAGTCGGGGCTAGCTCGGAGCCATAGTCTCGCTTGAATTTGGCTCCGTTTAAGTGCTTCCGTGAGATCGCAATTGCAGCATGGCGCCATAGTGCAATGTTTGCTGTGGTATCAAGGCAAGCCTGGAATTCATGCTGCAGGACCTTGCGTAAACGGATGCCGTCCCAGTATGGTAATCTAACTGGCTTCTTTGATCTAGCTGCTACTGCTGCAGCTGTAGCTGTAGCTGCAGCTTCAGCAACTGTCGCGGCTGCAGGTGTTGCTCTCGCAGTTGGGTTCTTTGCAGCCCAGAGATACGGCGAGACCAACTCCTTAGAATTCAGAGCAAGGAGCCTCATCTGATTACAGAAAGGTAATACCAGCCAGAGGTAATAGACTAGCAGCTCACTTATCTCTTGTGGCAAGTAACGATGGATTATTTTCGTGCTGTTGGTGATATTATAGCCTTTAAGGCAGAAGGTGACAAACGTGATCAGGCCATTTTCTATGAAGATATTTCGCCGCCGGCCGTGTGCCGAGTTGCAATACTGTAGACTAATAAGCTCGGTCCCACGCGGGGGCTGTCCCGAGGTGATATAAGCCAGCAGAAGAAGCCGCTCCAGAAAGCTGTCTACCCGTCGGAGGTATGACTCTACAGTTGGAATTCTCCAACTGGCTTGGTTGATGTCCACGAAGAACTTCTCTTGTAGCCAGGAACACTTAAGGAGCCGATTTAATAGCCAGCGGTCGTGCCCCTGCAGCCACGAATTTCGAGGATCTGTTAGGAAACTCTGACCTAGCCGGCTAAGAGCTGGATTATCCTTTAGGTCTTGTAGACGTGGCTCGGGTACAACATCAACCCTCGCCTCTTCCGAGCCAATGAACAGCAGATCTTCTAGCTGACCTTGAGCTAGGGTCACTTGGTGACGAATGAACTGCTTTAGCCCAAACATGCTGAGCTCGAGGTCCTTGTATGAGAGTCTCTGGCCATCGTCTGACCAGATGATGAAACCTAGACTTGTGGTGGTGTCCCTGATCTTCTTTCCGTATACTCGAAGCTTTTGGACCCAATTGATTGGCGAGCGGCTCCCATAAGTCATAAAGCGATCTTGCATGACCTCTAGCATCTGTGCTGGATATTCCGTCTCTCCACTCTCAGCCGCAACAACTGCTCTCTGGACTACAAGAAGCTGGGCAAGTTTGATTAAAGCTGAAAGACGAGGTGTATATAATGTCGCCTCTTGAAAGCCTTCTGCAGACTTATCAATCCCTAAGACTGCTAGGAATCCAACAACAATACTGTCATATATGTCACCCATTAAGCGGTGATCAAGTAAGGCAATACAGAGCTGGAGACATGCTCCATCTAGAGCTCGCTGAGAAGATAGTATCTCAGGGGTAGAAAGATAATGGCAGGCCTTACTCTGTTGTTGTACAAGGGCTTGACAAGCACTGACAGCCTGTGTCAGGGTTGTTGATTGCTCCTTGGTTAAGACGTGATGCAATACTGGCTGCATCTCAATATATGCCATCCGATAGACGAAGCAGAGTAACTGTTTTCCAATTTTCTTATACGTCTGATAAGTACTCTCTTTTAGCTTGTATGCCAAGGGGCGGTCCGATGCCCTAGAAGAACGCGAGCGGCCATGGAGAAAGCTGTTGACACGTTGCTGATCAAACGCATTGATCTTCCCCTGTAAGATCGAGTCGCGTGCTTGTTCGATTACCCTATCAAAGGAGTCAAGTAGAGCTATCAGATGCCCTTCTTCCTTTGCGAGATATGGTAGTTTAATCAACTGGGCTGTCGCCTGTAGATCTTGGCCTTGTAGATATCGAATCCATTCCGTAGTCTGCAGCCACGATGAAGGCTCAGTAGGGGGCTGACATAGGGAACTAGTCTCAGCCTCTCTTGCTTGCAACTTTTCAGCTAGCTGCAACTCAATTTGATCTTGGAGCGTTGCGGGAGGCGTAAACTGGTTTGTTCCATGAGTGGAGATAGTCGGCAGCAGAGGTGAAGGCGGTGTTGCAACTTGAAAGAAGCGTATAAAGTTGCTCCGGTGAAAGGTCTGATATGAGACTGGGCTTGTAGTGACTGTATGAAAGAGAGTCAAAGGCTTCCCATTAGGCCTGGCCTTTGGAGGGCGGCCACCTTTTGTACCGTTCGTCCATTTGTGAACAAGTCTTAGATGACGTCTCATATGATTTGGACTATTCAAACCGCAGACGTAAGCATTGTTAACGCAAAGACGACAGCTGACACCATTATGATAGAGAGCTAGATATGGAATTGGTAGCGTAGTTATGGGTAAGCTTAGCTGCTGAATCTCATAAGCAGGTCGGATAGGCTTGTCCTTCCAGAACTCGACACAGTCTTTCCTCTCAACTTTCGTTACCTCCTCCAAATGTATGGTACTCAAATGGGTACTAATACTCCCTGGAATCAAAGAGTATTTGCAGCGAGTACAGATCAATACCTGATGCTGTAGGTCAAAGAATAAGAAGTCCATAATAGATGAGAGGAAAGGCCAAGAGCGGTTTACTACTAGCAAAAGCTGTTGGATAGCTTATTGCTACACCTGATGAGACTATTCTGTAACAACGTCAAACAGTAGCAGTCTATTCAGAGGCACCAAATGTAGTGTATCATCTACTGATTTATTTGTAACTATTCGCCGAGTTCTCCTGAGAGGACCCAGGCTGCAGGCGCTAGACTGAATGAATATACTCATCTTATAATGTCTCATATATATCCGAACATGTGACCTGTATCTAACCGACAAAAGCTAATTGATATTTAAAAGTGGTACTTTACAGTTAGTGAACGCGTCTAGACGCGTCTCCCCTATTTCTGGATCAGGGTGGACGCGAACCCATGCTCAAAGGTTAAGCGTAATTAAGGGTTGCTAGATGAGTGAAGATGCAAGGGTCGGCTTTAGCGTGGCGAGCAGCGTAGCAAATCAGGAAGGGGGAGAGCCCTTGAAAACCGAACTCTGATCTGGGGCCGGTCATCTATCACGGTACAGGCTGTATTGGGCATACTATCAATATTGCTGTTCAAGCTGCTTTAGCCTCTTTAAAAGCAACGCCAGATGAAGGCCCAGAGGCATATCGGCTTGAGATTGGGGCAGCACGAATACCACTTACTTCTGAAAATGATATTGTCACTGTTCTTGCCAAGCTCCGGCGTCATATATATGTGTTTCGGAACCGCCGCGGATGGAAAGACGCCTTAAAGAATCAGTGTAAAGCTGCGAGTATCAAAGTCTGTCGGTTAACACTTGATATGCCAGTCCGATGGAGCTCAACTTATCATATGATTAATACAGCTTTAAAGCTTCAGGTTCCAATTACAGCTTTATGCGCATCACAGCAACTTGATATTAGTATGAGAGATATCGCTTTAACAGCAATAGACTGGGCTACGCTACATGACTTATTGAAGCTATTCTATATCTTCGTCCGCCCAACTGAGAAGTTACAGGGCTCTTCTTATCCAACTCTCAACTACGCTGTTCCGCAGTATATGAGGATGATTAAGAAGCTTGAAGATATGAGAAGTGAGCTACTAGAACGAAGCCCAATTGCTACTGCTACTTCAATTGCGTTAAAGAAGCTTAATGATTACTATACTCTAGCTACAAATCAGCAACAGAGCCACTCTACAATTGCTACGATCTGTGATCCTCGGTATAACTTCAACGTCTTCAATATTATATGGAAAGATAGCACGCACTTAACTAAGAAGAACAGGGCAAAAGCACAGTGGCAGGACTGCTTCTATCGATATTCAGGCCGGGAGTCTGATATTCGAGCAGCAGATGTTATGAATAGTATTGAAGCTGAGGATCTAGATATAGAGCAAGCTATAAATATCGATATCGACTCAGAAGATGAGCTATACGTATCACAAAGCCGCCACAATATTGAGCCGGAATGGAAGCAATGGATGAAGGAGCCGACAGTTGGTAGGGATACGGATATTCTTAAGTATTGGCAGAGTAAGCAATACCAATATCCATTGATTGCTTCTATTGCAAAGGATTACCTAGCTATTCCAGCTACCTCAGCAGACTCAGAACGAGTATTTAGTGTCGGTGGTGATATTATCACAAAGAAACGGAACCGATTATCGCCTTCTACACTTAGATATCTACTTTGCTTACGGAATTGGGGTGTTTTATCACAAGGCGACGACGAAGACAGCGGCGACGATGCAGATAATGAGAGTTAGAATAGTAATATACAGTATTATATCAATATCTATTTTAAGCTCGAGTACTACTCGAGATATTCGAGTACCGGTACTCGAATACCGGTACTCGAGCTTCAACTTTCAGTACTCTACTCGAGGATGCTCGAGTAGTACTCGGAGCGGTATTCGGGCAACACTGATCAATTGCAGGGATTGAATTTCTTGGTCCAAATTGAAATTTATTTGCAACCCCGAATATTCAGAAACAATCGCTTTCCGAGTCTTCAAATCAAGGTCGCTATGCGTGTCTGCCAGGTGTCCAGCTAAGTTTGTAATCGCATACCCATGAGCCTTACATATCAAGGTCTGGTGCGCATCGTCGTAGATCATCCACTGCACCATTTCTGAGAAACACCTTGGACCCTGATGACTAAGCCAAGCTGTAACCCTGAGGATTTGACGATGGCAGGTTGGGGTTAACTTAGAGTAAGGTTTTTCTCGCTCACAACGTCTCATACGGCACTGCAATCATGTACGAAGGTCTATTCAAGGTCTACGGACAGTCTACGAGCTTCATGAAATTAAATGGCTTCGATAAAGGGGCAAATGATGTCTCAGTCTGTCGGGGTGGTAATTGGGAGGTGGTATTTGGCACCCCTGTTTTGGCGTTCGCGTAATTTTGTATGGGGAAATCGGCTGACTCAGCTGGTATTTGGGCCCGAATACCACCAGCCTCTTGGTTAGGTCAGTTAGCTGACCTGCAGGTTGATCCATGTTCGTAACATGATGTCTCATAACTTTGACATTTCCACATGATTTGTTTCTCAAAATGGCTCTATCAGTCACTTCTTATTAGCTCTGTCATCATAATGAGCCCATTCCGAGCACTGTATTTCGTGTCATCACGATACCCCTTGGGTACCAGCTCTCCATCACCATTTGCAATCAGAGCTTCTGCAAGGCTGCACTTTCCCACTTCTGTAAATTGAAGTTGCCGATACATCTTCACTGTGGTGTGGTTTTCGGGCTTCACCATCAGGCGAATTCGAACATACTTCGGGCATGTTTGGTAAGACTTGAGGTACTCCAGAGCTTCGCGACACAGCTCTTTCGCAATCCCGTGGCCTCGGTGCAAAGGAAGTGTGAAGAGGCCAAGCATCTGCCATCGTTCCTCTTCTTCATCGGAAGAAGGCATCGGTTGACCGGATTCTGCTGGAAGAACAAAGGCTTCTTGAGGCTGTGGACCTAGCAAGGTCACTTGAGCGACCCACTCCATCTTCGACGGCACTGACACATCATGCTCGGGAGTTGGATTTCGAGGGCTCGCAGCACAAATAAAAGTTTCTTTTCGCCCCATGGAGCAAAGCAAAGCAAGCGCATATTGTTGCCCGCGACCGCTAAGCTATGCAGGAAACAGTGTGAAGGAAATAGAACTCACTAGCCCACGGACGAAACGAACCGACTGGGCACGTGTTTATGAAGGGACACAACGACATTTGCTTGTGAGAATCAGTGAGGTGCGGAAATCCTGGTCTTATAATCAAGACTTTCCCATGGGACAACACGGGGGCACCAACTTTGTGAGCAAGAAAAGCGACTAACGGAAGATATGGCAGTTAATGGCGCTCTAGACCGTGTATTGGACCGATGTGAGGAGACCATGCGTTGCACGGGATACCCAAGCAGGATTGCGTACTCGATTCTACCCTAAGCCATTTGGTTTTTTGGGCCGAGCGGCGACTCCTCAGAGGTACCGGCTGTTCTTCTAGAGAGCAGTTAGTTTGCCAACCTTACTGGGACAGATACGAAGCATAAGCTCGCCCGCCATACCCCTTTGGTACTGGCCGTCAACAGTGCTTCGCCTGGATGCTGTCAGCCACCTTCTAAACCCGTCTACGTGCTGACACAACCCGGAACCCCAATTTCAAACGCCCTATACGGACTTGTCATCCGCCATAATGAATTATTGAACAATTAAAATATTTGTTCCTTCTTTACTGTACTGTAATGTAATAAGATTTCTAACCCTAAGTAACTTATATACCGAATCCTAATTAAACCCCACCTAACCCTAACCTGTCAAGCTCAACCTTTGATTTTAGCTATGAGTATTTCAGGAAGTTTATATGCGAAAGTAAAAACGTACCTTAAACCACGTACTAATCAATTAGTTGTAAGTATCTGTATCTACAATTCCCAGTCTACCCACGTGCAATCCTGCACAAACGTGCGGGACAGTCCGCGAACATATTTTTGTATCTTATTGTCGGGTTCGCCAAAGATCATTACTCTAGGTCGTGGCATCAGTGGTGACTCTGTGGCCATATTCTCGATTGATATGCAAAGCGATTCGAATAGGTCTGGGTCGCTCTCCGTAAGTGGTCCTTTGAAGTCTAGATTGACTTCGAATGAGCCGTGCAAATGAAGTGCTAACTCAAGGGACCTCCTATACAGGAGCTCAGCCCGATTACTAAGTCCGCGCTCGCAGTTAAGACTGCGCATATCTCGCCCGATATAGGTTTGGCCGATCTCGACCCGGAGGATTTGATTTTGTAAAAGGCGACCACCTTTCGAGGCTAAGTCAAAGTTGTCAAGGATGTCTGACGTTGGGCATAGAATAAATACGTTGCTATTCAGAATTTGAATTGTTGAGGTTCGAATCTATTGATTGCATAGTGTTAGATATAACCAACGTAGAATAAGACGTATCATTGCGCACCTTATGGCAGCTCAATAACAAAGCCCATTCAGTCTCTAAATCAAGGCGATATTTAGGGTGTACCTGTTCCGGAAGCCAAATATAACCACGCGAGCGAAGAAGGCGCATTAAAATATTATCAAGACATTCCTGAGGAAGGTGTAGTAAATTCATCCTACCCTAATCATAAAGCTCTGCCAGATCACGGCTTCGGGCTAAGAAACCAGTTGATTCTGTATCCTTATCGGTCTTTGGTTAGGGATGTCATCATTACAGTCGTTATTTGGCCTAGGAAGTAATTCACCTCGTGTAACACTCGGACTTTCGCAGCTCTGGTCCTTTCTACTTGAGGCAAGTTTGCCCGCCCTTCGTCAGGTATAATGGGATATGCCAAACACTCCAGGTTGCTGTGGAAGCTCGTTGTCTAAGGACGCAGAGTGGGACGATGGCAAGGATATATGCGAGTGCCCAAGCGCCGAGGATGTTGGGATGAGGTTGGCAGATGGCTTCGTGATAGGAGTCGTAGCAGGCGCCTTCCAGCCCTTTGGGTCTAGCCGATCTGGGAGATATGGGCGAGAGGGGGGAAAGGTTCGTTGGCCGAGTCGACGAAAGTCAATTGTTTCGCTGATCAACGACAAACGCCTTGGGAGGCACAAGTTATGACTGCCGATAAATAAAATATAGCAGCCCTCCGTCGGAGAGGCTGGGTTTTTGCCCAAATATCAGCTGAGTCAGCTGATTTCGCATTTCTGATTTGTGTTTCTAGCCCCAAGCATCAGGCAGAATAAGGCACCTATATTCTAAGACGTGCAACGTACGGGTGTGGTTTCGAACGGTAGAATCCTACAAGTTTGGTTCGCACTCCGAATTCACATGTGCCAGGAGTTCAACGCGGTTCGATTCTTATGTGTGCAACGTGGACAGGATGTCTATAAAGTATCTCGTCTACATTCGACTGTTCCTGGAAACGTTAAAACGGAACAATCAAGCTACCTTGGCCTGGCCGAATCCCTTTCGCAGATACATTTACTTTTTCAGTCTGAACAAGCCCCTCACAAGCCATGGGACTTTTCCCGCTACACATGAATTCAGAAAAAGGCTACGACTGACCACCACGTCTCCGAGTTTATGAGTTGGCGCCAACTCGGTGGCATGACTTCCTTCACCAGCCTAGCAAGGTGATGCCTTCCACAAAGACTGGAGTGATACATGATGGTGCTATAGGCCTGTCACTAACCCCTCGCCGTTATACGCGGCTTGGAAGAGGACGCAGAGATAGCGCTACAACTTAAGCAAATTCAAGAGGGCGAGCAGGAAAACAGCGCCGAACAAGAAGAATATGAGGCGAGAGTTATGGCGCAGATGACAGCTGCAGACTACGAAGCGGCAGAAGTGCTCGGGGCATTACAGAGTGCATCTGAGGAAAGACAAAGAAGCGTCGGAGTTAGCTCTCAGCATTCTGGTTATGATATTCTGCGGTTTGATGATTCTGATTTAAGCGCGCAACGAAATAGTTCTCCAGCATTACGTACAAATAATAATCTATCAAATATCCAAAGATCATCACAGGCCCTCACACCAAGGAACAAGGACAGTCCAGGGTCTCAGTCTCAATCAAGTGGCAGCAAAGGTAAGCGAAGTGTGTCATTTCCAGCCCAGAAGAACAATCTTATGGGTTGGATGAAACCAGGAGTGAATACCGTCCGTGTGCCATCTACATCACCCCCGTTGCCCCAGTTGCCCCAGTTGCCCCAGGAGCAGGAGTGCCTTCCAGTTGAAATTGAGAATCGCGCCACACCTATGACGCCTACTGCACCTCAGAGAGCGCCAGTCAGTGATTTGACAGCTCGTGGACCTCAACCGTCAAGCCATGCACCAAGCCCCAGCACCAACAACCATCCACAAGAGCGGACGGCCTTCAAGCTGGCTAAACAACTCCGAAACTTCCAAGGTTGTACACACGAACAGCATCAGCAAGCTGACCGGAACCACCAGGAACATCACCAGCGCCCTGACGTCCATTCCAGGTGTTCTTCCATGGCCGATATTACCCCTCTCGTCCGCGGGAGTTACAACGGAGGAACACCGCTTCCAGACGTCTTGGGCAGCGCTAAGCTGATGAAGGCAACCGACTTCCGTGGCGTTGACTGCCAGGCTGCGTTTGAAGGGACGAGCCCTCAAGCCGCTCCAGAAGATGTTGAGACTGGGAACAAAGGACTGCCCCATAACCTGTGCTTGTCGCAGCATCACACAAGTAGCAAGAAGAACCGCCTGCCAAAAACGACGTTTGACATTGATAGCACCTGTTGTTTCCCTACTAGTCTCGGCTTCGCACGACAAGGAATCCTTTGGTTGCCAAAGGCCCACTCCATTCTCAACCTCACAGCGGACATACACTTTGGGCTCAAGGTCCCCGGATACACAAGTAGTGGAAATGCATCACTGAGATATACTCCCTTGCATAAGATTCCTCATTATTGCCTTGGGACGGTGATAGGCATGAGCGAGCTGCATCTATTCATATTCTTCCCTGCGCTTCATGAAGAGAGTGACTACGAGCACTCTACATATCTCAGCAGCCGAGATGAGCAGCTCTGGCTCGATGCTATACTTATTCCCTGTATCACCAAGATCGTTGACTGTTCTAATATTCTAGGACACTTACCTGCGTCAGCCCGCATCGCCAACCTTGATTCCATCGCAGTCTCCGCGGAAGGTCTCGCCCGGAAAGAGTCTGCTAGGGAGCAGCTCCTCAGGCACGCCATACAGCCACAGTACCTTGATCCGCTCTGGGTTCTCATTCTTGAGACCATCAACGAGAATCCTGGCTTTCATCGATTTCAAGGCGCTACGCTCTTTTTGAATGCAAAAAACACAAAGCTCGAATTTAATCGTAAGAGTCTCACCCAGGCTTATGAGGTATGGGAGCAGCGCTGGTCGGATGCAACCAACCCGGAGTTCTATAATAAGGACCGCACATATGTCGACCTCGCTAAGCAGGTCTCCTCTCAAGATACTGCGGTGCCTTATGACCAAATTCCTGAGGACCACGAGGCCGAAGTGTTCCTGTGGAAGAAGTGCTGTCTCGACGCCTACTCGAGAACCCGGGCGGTGCTCACTGTAGACGGCAGTAAAGCCAGAGGCAATCCAAAGCGGACAACATATAACTGGGCCACGATGCGGGATTCGATGGGCCTGACGCTCTTTGCAGCACCCCAGGGGGCCGAGACCAGAGATGGGCTGATCTACTCTCAATTCTATGGTTTGATCAAGACGCCTTTCGACTCAGCGAAGGTCTATGTGTTCGACAACGACTCTGTAGAGAATATCGCCTTGGATCCTGGCTATGTAAGGTCACTGCGCCAAGAAGGAGGAGGAATCACCTTTTCGAAGGGCGTGTGTGAATTTGCTTACCTTAGCAGCAAGAAGCGAGCCCATGCAAACCTGCTTGACAATCGTTGGAGGTCGTATGGCGTCCGGGAAGAGCATCGGATCTCACTGTCTATGATGGAAGAGATCTATCAGCAGTGGGTCCAATGGGACCTCTATGATGCTGATGATGATAGCGGTGGCTGTCACCCCCTGCCATATTACATTGTTCCCACCGATGAACTTCTCGGTTTCCTATATGCCCAGATCAACAAATATTGTTTCCTGTTCGAGCATATCCTTGCCCACACAGCTAAAACCTATTCTCTGCCTGAGACAATGGTCATGGTTGTTGCACTCCGGGCGCTTCGGTTCTGCTATGGCAGCAATCTTCTCATACGAGAATCGCTCTTGTATAAGAACCGATGGGAGGTAAGGCGTGGGGAGAAGTTAGTGGTAAAAGAGGGCCTTGGGATGGTTGAGAGTATGGAGCGCTGTGGACTTGGCTGGTTCCTACCTAAGCTCAACTGGAAAACGTGGCGGCTAGCAGCACCACATGGTGAGAACATCTTGGTTGGAAATCTGCTCATGCATGAGGAATACAAGCGGAGATGGAGGGCAGTGAAGGATCTCCGCGACGTCTATATCCGCTTCAATCAGGCCGAGTCCTGGTATGAACAGCACAACATGCAAGACAAGCAGGGGCTCGAGAAGGTGTGGCTTGAATACCTCATTGTGCTTAATCTCGAGCAATTCGATGTCGACGTGCAAAGGGCCATGTTGACAGCTACTAAACGTAGCCATGAGCTGCGACCGGACGCTGCACAATCGCTAGACGCAATGAAGTTCTGCCACCACGACATGAGAAAAATGTTCATGGTGGATGGCGCGGCGGGGCCTCCTCACATGGTCACGGGGAACAAGATGCGTTTTGGGAAGGTGATGGACCTGCTTAATTTTCTATTCTTGTGGGACGAACAGGAGCGGCCGGGTTGGGGCAACAAGCCATATCGGGTCATCCTACAGAAGACGTTTGAGATGCTAGAGCGTCGGCTTGGCTATCGGCGGGCAGACAAGTGGCTAGATGAGTTCCTACATGTGGTCCGTCTAACACATTGGGTTCTCCCTTATCCCCCGAATGGGGCACTCATTACGTCTACAAAGACTAGCGACCGCCAAGGGCTAAAGCGGCGCATGATGTGGTTCTCGTTCGTTTACGCCAACCCAGCGTTTGTAGAGCTTCCGCTACGTGGCCCGTCGTCTAGCATCAGTCGTGTGCTCTGGCAGGCGGGGCGGCAAACATTTAATGAGGGGCGAGAGCAGCAAACGTGGGGTATATCGCAGCTCCTATCAGCAGTACGAGCACAAGGGGTGGAAGAGAGTGGCGAGGAAGATTATTGGGTGGCTAGCACAATTAGAACTGGACTAAAGAAGCTCGTGCCACTATGGGAAAGAGGCCAGCCACCGCGGCTGAAACTATCCTAGTTGAGGCTTCGGAGTCAGGGCAGACTCCCTGCACATTATGAGCAAAACCACTCAGGGCAGACCGCGAGTTTTATCCAATGATGTTCAATAGATTCAAAGGCGGTGTGTTCTGCCGCAGACTAACCTTTACTGGGAATCGCTGCCATCAACAACCTTCCCATAAGAATTCCTTTTTTGATAATTTTCTCATTTCGCTTCCTCCCGTGCCTCGCCGCTTCCGTCAAACGCGTCTTGATATCAGTCTCGATATCAAGAGAAGGAGGCTTGAAGATGTGGCTTGGAAACCTAGGTTTAGTAAATTATGGACGCGTCGCGTTCCTTGTCTTCTGCTCTCTCCTCAATGGATAGAAGTTAAACCAACTCCTCAAGTCCAGAAAGCTGCATAGGCGTCGTGCCGTCGGTGTCGTTCAATCCTCGCGGTTGAAACCCAAGTCACCCATATCAAACACGTCTTCCTCTCAAGGGCACTCCTTGGCGAGCGGGTGGAGGCGTCGTGGGGATTGAATAGCACGCTGTCTCAGAAGCTGGCATGCAATAAGTGGACAACGTTTCAGGAGAGATTCATGGAGAGTTGGCCGGAACACTTGGCCCGACACTCGTATGACGCCTTATGGAGGGAGAACGAGTCAGTCTTCCACGCATATGATTATGGTGCCAATATCGAGGTCGAAGTCAGCAAAGAAGAACTTTAAACGAAAGGCTTAAGATCCATGTAACGCAAGTACAGCTATTGCTTCCATCTTATCGATATTTCAGTAGAAATGTGTTAGCTTGTGAAGCAATAGATGTGTTGATAGTTGTGCGCTATCTACTTTCGCGGGTGTGTTTAACCATTCTCCAACTACACGGTTCCGGGGACTCAAACGGGTGTATGGAGTTCCGGACAGATGATTCCTGACCAAATGTTGAAATAATTCCTCCACCCGATTCTGCCGCCCACCGCCCTTTGTACCGCGTCACCTAGGCAATGGCTTCCGTCCGTATACGACATTCCTTGTGTCACTGTCAGCCACCAAAAACCGTATATCGACTCATCTCAACCGGGGTTGGAAGGCCAAGATGAAAGACAAAACCTACAAGCTCTGGTACGCGTGGATTTTGGGATCCTTTAGAGCCTCTCGCATCTTCCCCAGGTATGCTTGTACCTCCGCATACGACCACTGTAGGATAAGCTTCGAGATCGACGGTTGCGGGGATGCGGGGACTCACGTTTAGAACTCTCGTCAACAACGCCATTGACCAGCCCTCAATACCTTCTTCCCAATGCAATCGATTCCACTGCCCGACCTCTTTCATATGCGGATCCTTTTCCCATGGCCCAATGGGCCACTTATAGACCGTCTCAACGACATCCGCAAAGCCGCCATCTTGTAGGTAGCCTTTGATCTGCTCATGAATTCGGAGATCCTTCCCAAACCTGTCGCCGGCCTCAAGTGAAACTTTGCCCCATTGGTCAAAGATGCTGCCTTCCGTAACGCTCCCGTCATCGGACTTCAGAACCACAGACATCTCAATCTGTTGATACCAACCACCAGGGACAAGATTACTGTAATATATTAGCAAATGAAGCCCTAACGACCAGAAAGGCTGAGGCTCACTCGAGAGCCCGCCGGTAGAATGCCGGCCAGTCCGCAATACTCCCATACATGGCTCGGACGTGGATGAAGTCAAACGAATTCCTCCTGTACCCCCAGTCCGGTTCACTCGCATCATTGATTTCGAAGCGCAAGTTCGGCGCCACCCACTGCGGCTGCGTGGGTGAGAGGTCGAACCCAATGACCCGTGCGGACGGGTATTGATCCGCGAAATCCATTGGCCAGATGCCGGTGCCAGTGCCGACGTCGAGAACATTTTGCGGGTTGTCGCCGATGGGAGCGAGGAACAGCCTGCCGCCCATCGTCAGTAGGTAGAGATGATGCGCAATATCGAGCTGGTTGTTCTGTTTTTCGTCGTTTGGACCCCAGTATTCCCCGTCTTTGTAGGCATGGTACCGTCGGTTATTCTCGTACCGGTACTTGGTGATATGCGAGAGCAGCGACGTCGTATCACTCTGGAAAGAGCCATCGTTGTAGGCAGAATCACCATCCTCGTCGTCGAACCCTGCATCAATGGGTATCTCTTGGTCTGATGCTACTGATGGCTGAAGCGATGCTGCTGGTATCGACGGCAGGAGGTGCGCCTGGTGCTCCACAGGAGGCCCACCGCTATTTGCTATGTCGATACGGGTCTCCTGTAGCGTACCCGTAGCTAGCTCTCGGCCTAGTGCTGCCGTGGCTAGTGTCGAAGTGGGTTCAACCGCCGTGCTCGGCATTTCTTTAGAATCCTGAGCCATAGCGTCAACGTTGGCCGAGAACATGCCAGGATGGTCTGGAAGGTATCGTTACAGGTTGGCCATGGATATATCGATATCTCGCTTAAATAGCTCTCGTGGTTGGACCCAACGCAAGGGGGTCCTGCCACGCTCACACACCACTGAAAACACACCGATATCACAACCACACAGACCACAAAAATTACACTGCTTAAACCTCCGCTTGGTATTCCACTCACGATGTCCTGGTCAGACATCCCAGGCAAAGTATTGCTCGTCGCTATTGGACTGATCTCAGCATGGTTGATGCAGCGAGCTGTCACTGGCATATCCAACCTCCTCTTCCACCCACTCGCTTCTTTCCCCGGACCAAGGGTTGCGGCCTTCACAGCTTGGTATAAAACCTATCAGGAGCTATTTCTTGGCAGATCTTGGATTGATGTGCTCCAAGAGCTGCATACCAGACATGGTATGGAATGGATAAGCTTGGCTGGTGGTGAGAAGCTGGCTAACTGGCAATAAGGCAACATCGTTCGGGTTGGCCCCAATGAGGTACACATTCCATTATATGTCAAGACTTTCCCTTACTTGCTATTGTTTGCATTTCATTCGTACTTCTGCTGTGGGTACTTTGCTAATGACGTATCTAGCTCCACTTCTCAGATCCTGCGGCATACAGTGAGATATACAGCAATAACAACCGATGGAATAAGGAGGAGGACCTCTATCACAGCTTCGGGGAGGACCGCTCGTCATTTGGCTTTTTGACATATGCGAAATCGAAGCAGCGGAAGGACATCATGGCCCCCCTATTCTCTCATCGGGCAATCTGCGATCTTCAAGGCCTCGTACAGAGCAATGTACAGCTCTCTCACTACGTTATCATCACCAACGGCGTCTTTGTGGCTAATTTGCACTTAGGTTGACCGACTGTGCAAAATCCTCGCGGTAAACAACACGGCTGGAAGATCCTCGGACCTTTTCTTCGGGCTTCGCTGTTTCACCATGGATACCATCACCTACTTCTGCTTCGCCAAGTCTGTAGACGCGCTTGCCGAGCCAAACTTCAAGGCCCCCATCATTGAGGCCATGGAGGCATCCCTGCCGGCATTCGTCTTGTTCAAGCACTTCAGCCTTATCCGTAAAGCAGTATTCGGTATGCCACCATGGCTCAGCATCATAACCAGTCCACAGACTGCGGGATTAATACAACTTCAGCAACTGCTTGGAGCTCAGGTAGCTGAGGTCGTCAAGAACCCGGACAGCTTAAAGGATTTGCCACATCGGATCATCTATCATGAGCTCCTCAGTACAAAGGCCAGCAAGGGGGAGCCGCTTCCTTCTGCAGGCAGTCTGTATGAAGAAGCCCAGGCTTTGATGTTTGGTGGCGGTGACACGACGGGTAATGCTATAATGCTTGGGACGTTCCATTTGCTTAGTTCGCCCGGTTATGTGGACAGACTCAAGGAGGAGCTGTATAGTGCCTGGCCAGTCCTCGATGAACCACCTAGATTTGAAGTCTTGGAGAAGCTGCCTTTCCTGGTGAGATTCGTCCTGTTTTACTCCGTTGATGCATCGAGCTAACGAACGAAGACCGCTGTGATCAAAGAATCCCTTCGCATTAGCCCTGGTGTTGCTTCTCCCCTTCTCCGCGTCATTCCCGCCACTGGCGCGACCATCACAGGTGCTTACATTCCCCCAGATGTAAGTCACCCTTTTCCCAAAAGTGGCGCCCATGAGAACTACTAACACCCCGCAGACCATTGTGGGAATAAGCGGGACCTTTGTCCACAACTCTGAACAAATCTTCAAAAACCCCAAAACCTTTGATCCCGAGCGTTGGCTTCAAACGGATTCAGTGTCCCTCGAGAAGTGGCTTGTTGCGTTCTCCAAGGGGCCGAGGATGTGTATGGGACAGAAGTAAGTCCTCTATTGCGAATCTTTTGTTTATTCCCGGATGCGACACTGATATAATTGCAGTCTTGCGAACTGCGAGATGTACCTCGCATTTGCTGCCATCTTCCGACGCTTTGACTTGGAGCTGGATGGAACTAGGTAAGATAAGATCTGTGAAATCAGAGTGTGTAACTAACACCTTTGCCTATAGCGTGAATGATCTGACCTGGAGGGAATGCTTCTTACCACACTTCCAAGGACGGCATCTGCAGGCTTTCTGCCGACCGGTTGCGAACTAAGTATGCCTTGTGCTGCGCCCTAGCAAGCGATACGGGGTTTGCAAGACGAAGGGGTGGACAGTACCAGTTCACAACAACACCTCTTTAATTTTCGATCCAAAGGTTCATTTCAATTTTGCGCTTACAGCAAGCGAATACGGTGGTCCCCTGAGAAGCTATGGCTTCCCACGAGACGATATACCTATTATGGTGGCTCCCTATAGGATACCATGAATAAACGAATAAGTCACGACATTATGATAGGATAGAGAATGAGAATTATATTGTCCGCACTGCTTATTTCTCCCGTTCCATCCTCTGCGGGTTGTATTTTACTTAAAGATTACGTTGCATGCCTCGCAATAAATCGCTATAACACCGACCGCCCTTTCGGGCAGTGCGACGTTAGCACGTACGAGTACACAGGCTGACGCCTCTCCATAAATCTACAGATAAGCAGAAACCTTATAATACGCTCGCTGATCTCTCAGCTCTCGGAGCAATGTATCACAATGCCGTTTGCCCTCGAGGCACTATACTCATCCTCGGATAAGAGAAATGCACAATCTTCACTTAGTACTGATGGATGTTTTATAGCATATGTTGCAAGAGTTTCCACAGTCATACCTGATTCTAGACGCCTTAGATGAGTGTACAGATGAAGCTAAGCTAATGGGGATCCTTGAGCAGATCGCTGGGTGGCAACTCGAGAAAATACATGTTGTAGTCACAAGGTCGGAAAGAACGGGATATCCAGAACTCGCTCAAGGACATTGTTGATACAGAGTCTACTATCTGCCTCCAAAGCCAAATAGTAGACGAGGATATTCAAGTTTATGTTCGACAGAGGTTCGACGACAAAATGGCATACGGAGCAACCTCAGAGACTCTCCGACCCGAGACGACGGTAGCGATGAGTAGCACCTACATGAACTACCTATCAATCACGTTAACTCAGAGAAACCCCGCCCGGGGCGACCCGACGCAGTGGTACCATGTGTCACGCCTCGCCGGCTTCTGATCGTAACATGACTTCATAAAAGGATCGCCCTACGCGCCTGTCCAAATTTGTAAGCGTTCCTGTTTAGTGATTACCAGTCTTTACCCTCCATCAACTGCAAACGTGTATGTCATTCCGTCCTATAGACTCTTCCCTACCCTTGAATCACAGCCCTTCCCAACCATGGCGAGAATTCAGAGGCGGACATGATCGACAACAGATGTGGATAAGGTCAAGCAATCACTTATGTCTTTCTTTCCTTCCTCGCGTAGCATTTCGAATAGCCTATTAGGTAGGCAGCTATCCAAGCTATTCCTCCCAGAAAATGCTAACAACTCAAGTTAAAGCCATATTATATCAGAATGTGCTTCTTCGACCAGACTTTATATCGTTGCGGCGATTACAAATGGAAAGCGTTCCGCCAACACTGTGCCAACATGTGGCATGAAACTCATCATGAACTGCCTCGAGGACAGGTCCAAGAGATGCAGGATATGTGATCATATCGCTACAAAATTGAGACGGCGCCAAAAAGAGACGGAACGTATCAAGAGATGGAAGACTGAGAGAAACGGGAATGCGTTAATTGAAACCTTCGAAGATATTATTGACTAGTTAGATCGCAAGATCTACACTCTCGACCGAGAACGATTGAAGAGGAGGAACCATCTGTGATGAAGGATCAGTCACAGCTAGCTTCGGCGCACAAACAACAAAGTTCTCGAGGGGAAGAGACTGTTGAATGTTATGGTAGGCACAATAATGCTACTGTTTATCTCCGAGTCATAATGAAAGATGAGAGACATCGCTTTGCAAATAATCACATGATCCTCTATCCCCAAGACATTTACGTCCTCTTACGAAAGTCCTTTTACTGCCCCCTCAATCTCTCTCCATCTCTACCTCCTCCCTTTCCATCTCTAACTGCTTCTCAGGTCATTTTCATCTTTAAATGGTTGTGTCACTTTTACCTAGTAAGTGATCAGTCCCGTAAGGACAGATTGCCAGAAACAACGCATGATTATCTGGTGAGGGACCATCGAATTGTGCTTAAACAGCGATAGCATGATGATAATGATGAGCCACCTAGGGATGAAGTTGACGAACAGGCGGACGGTATCCGAGACGAACCAGCACCATGCGCCGATGTCGCCGTAGCCAACGACGGCGAGCCCGATGCTCGCCCAGAGGGTGGAGAGGAACCAGGGGATGACCCAGATGGTTAGTCTGTGGTCTTGGACCCAGGTGGATTGGTGTTTGTGGTTTGCTAGGATTAGGTAGGTGTAGATGGCGATGGCAAGAACCCAATAATCTGCTGCAGAGGGATCAGCGAATGGAACTTGTAACGGCATGAGAATAAAATACTCTGCGCTACAAACAGTTGCACCATGAACCCATTGAAGCTGCAGAAGGGGTTTTCTACTTCGCCACCAATGTCCCGACCTCGTATAGTTACTATTGCCGAAGACATAAAATTGATCGCCATCCAGAAATCACTGATCGCCAGTCCCCTTGCAGGATTAGAGAGCCGTCCAAAAGCATGACTAAGAAAGTGCTTTATCTATAATATTACTACCGCTAAGCGGGTCGATCAAGATGCATCCGGCATTGAGTGTTTGGAAGCATGAATCCAGGAATGATATTCAGTAGGTTGTTTTGCCTATATACACAGTAATCTAGCATCTCCTAATTCTAGAAATTAATCAGCCTATGAATGAATCACCAGACCCACAGTCTATCAGACTGGGATTTCTACATATTCTACTGTTTTGTTTTCAATATATATATATGTTCTCAGTTACCTGTAATTTCATCTTTAACTATCTCCACTGCTCTACCGCTACAATTAAGTTTAAGTCCACTGAAACAAGATCATGTAAATGCAGACAAGTAACGCCCCTAGCATCCACCAAATGGTGAAGCTTGATACCAGATAAGTTGCTGTACACCATGATCCTGGGACGGGATCCTCATTCGATGGCAATTGCTTGCTCGAGCTCTTATTCGAGACCGAAAGTTGATCCGTGTGAATCTCAGCAAGGTACGATAGCCACTCATCCGCGCTCATCTCACCTCTAGCAGTAATAACATTGTCATTATCTCTTGAAAAGAAATCTTTTCTCGGAATCATCAGAAACTCGTGCGCGGGAGGACAACTCCCTTCGAGGAGCCCAACGCTTCGTTTACTGAAACAGTCGTCACAGAGATCGCCATCAAAGCAAACCTTGCAGCGGTACCTGAAGCCATGAATCTGCTCAGATGCGCACATGTCGCAGCGGACCAGTCCGTGATTAAAAGTCTCTACATCTTGCATCACGTTCGGGTTTCTAAGTACGGCCATCTCAAACGATATAATTGCATTTTCATCGTCTCCCAGGAGGAGCAAATGATCAGCAAGGGATGAGATCAAGTCAATGTCATCCCAAGAGCCTGCCATGATAGCTTTGGCAAACTTAGAGACACCCGAGTTTAGCCGTTGATGAATCTCATCGGTCGTGCTTCGTCTAAATCCGGCTTTCGCGAGCAGTTGAATTAGAGTATGCGACTGAATTCTCTCAGCCCAATCCAAAGGATTGTGGCCATACAACTCGCCAGAGTCGCTATTAGTCACCGTTTGCGCTACTCGAGATTCAAGTATGAGTTTCACAGCGCTCACCATCCCATTGGCAGCAGCGTAGTGTAGTGGAGTGCTTCCCCATACATCAGCAATCAAAGGATCTGCCCCGTAGTCCCGTACGAGTATATCTAGTAGGGCTGGTCTTGTTTTATACATGACGGCTAGGTGAAGAGCTGTGAATCCTTTGGTTTGATGCCGTTCGTTGATATCTGCACCGTTAAAAAGAAGAGTTCTTACAACATGCAGACGGCCAGCTTCAACGGCAACCATAAGTGGAGTGAATCCAGTTGGGTTGGTGACTGCGACAGCTGCACCAGCCTTGATGAGAGAATGAACAACCCGATAATTACCAGCATATGAAGCAAGGAGGAGAGGAGTTACGCCCGCAAAGGATGTTTCGAGGTCCACATGCCGAGAGCCGGACCACACTATTTTGTTGACAATTTTAGTCAATCCGGTTTGTGACGCGACGTGGAGAGCATTCCAGCCGCCAGGGGTAGTCAAGAATGGATCTGCACCTGCTTGTAGCAGATATCTCGCGATTTTCGAAGACAACTTCTGGTGCATTACAGCGTAATGTAATGCAGTACAGCCTTCTTTCGATCGCAAATCAACATCGGCTTCTTTGCTGAGTAGAAATTTGACAACCTCTATATGACCATTGCAAACAGCAATTTGCAGAGGAGTCAAACCAGCTTCATTCGTGCTATGCATGTTGATTTGTGCCCCAAGGTCCACCAAAGCGAAGACCATGGTAAAATCGCCATTTTCTGCGCAAATATGAAGAGCAGCGCGGCCGTCAGCCTGTACACAATCTAGATCTACTGCGCTGGCTACCAGCTGGAAAACCGAAAGAGCAGCAAGTTTATGTGGGAAGGCTTCCATAGCTGCCAGTTCAAGGAGGGGTGTGGTTCCATCTGTATCCGCCAGCCACATATCAGCCCCTGCACTTAGTAAAGCCGCCATGATTTCGATATTCCTGCTCCTGACGGCCGCATGAACTGCCGTCTCTCCTCTAACATTTTGGGCATTGATATCCGGACCGGCTTTCAAGATCCGATTGACGATGTCGATATTACTGAGCGCCGCAGCAAACATTAGAGAAGTGGTTCCATCATCCAGCGTATCATCAACACTCTCCCCGCTGGAGATCAGTAGCTCAACGGTCTCCAAGTGATGGCCAGATATTGCTGATTGTAAAATTCCTCCATCGCCTTTGCTGCTAAATCCTTTATTTTTGTAAAGATGCTCCACCATCTGTTGGTCTCCAACCTCTGCAGCCCACATCATAACCCACATATGCAAATCCTCACCTGGAGTCTCGCGTAAGACAGCATCCATGCGCTCTAAAAGGATCTCGCATGGTGATGACTCCCCATCACTATTTCTCGGTTCAGCCCGAATAAGCTCCATCGCTGGGCCATAGTGGCCATTCAACAACGCGACTCGACATGGTGTATTGCCGTCATTATTCTCCAAAAGAACATCAGCGCCACTGTCAAGTAGAAGAGTAATGATCTTGACCAAGCCGTTAGATGCCGCGTCGTGAAGTGGCGTGTTACCATCTTCTGTCGATTTTGCATTGAGCGCGATTCCAGACGCAATTAAATAGGCTGCAATCTCGCAAGTCGACTCCGAGTGACTCTTACAAGCAAGATGAAGTTCATTCTCGCCTTGTGGGATTGTTGCAAAGTGGTTTGCCGCTCCAGCCACAACCAGAAGCTTCGTTATGTCCATGGCGCCTGATGATACGGCAAGTTTTAACGGAGTTATTTGATCGTCGTTACTCAAGTGTGGGCTCGCATTGTACTTTAGGAGCATCTCCACAGCCTCAGCGTTTTGGGTTTTTACGGCTCTCCACAAAGCAGTTTCCCTGTCACTACCTGCTTCGTTAATGTCACAACCACTTGCTATCAATAACTCAAGGAATTGAGCACTTCTCTGCTTACTAGCAGCAATAGTAAGGATCGTGTCACCGTTGATGCACTTTGCGCTAGGTAATGCCCCAGCGGCTATCAAGATGCTCATCGCTCCTTGCTCGCCAAAATTGACAGCCAGATGGAGCGGTCGAGCTCCATGCTGCCCTACAGCTTCAATATTCGCCCCGTGGTCTAGTAGCATCTTGACGGCATCTTCTTTGCCTCTTTCCACAGCAAAATGCAGTGCAGTAAATCCTTGTGTATCGGGCAAGTCGATTGAAAGTCCTGCTTGGAGGAGGTGAGAAATAGCGAGACATTCGCCTCTCCCAGCGGCATAATGCAGTGTTGACCAACCACTACTGTTAGGGCCCGGACCAATATCAGCTCCATGTTGTATCAGATCATTCATTAGAGCAATCTTTCCGAGGGAAGCAGCAATGTCGACGGCCCTCATATCGCTACTTGGCTTTAACAAATCAATCTCCTCCGGATCAAGAAAATCTCTCCAAGGTGCATTCAAATCCATGGACGCTAGAACAGACTCCAGCGGAGGAAGTAAAGTTTCGTCATCATAGAGAACTAGGTAAATCAGTGCCGTCGGCCATCCATGATAAAGTAGATTCTCAATTTTACAACCTGTGGCTACAAGCACTTTCGTAACCTCGCGATCGAGATGTATATCGGCAATATCAAGGGGCATGGCTCTCCCCTCTTGAAGATCAACATCTGCTCCAGCTCGGATCAACATGCTGACCAAATTGGCTTTACTAGCCGTGATGGCATTGTGCAGAGGAAACCGATCCAGTGGGGGGGCCCTGCAGTTGACATCCATTCCCAGACCAAGAACTTCCTGGACCATCCAGCAATTGTTGGCATGGATTGCCTCCCAAAGAGCCCTAGAGAGCTTTCGATTCTCGCTTTCTTTCGGCACTGCAGCACCTGCTCGAACTAGCAATTTAAAAAGTCCTCTACCATCAGTAGCAACGGCAGCAGACAATGGGCTCTTGCCGCTCTCGAACTCTTTCGCTACATCGGCCCCTCTGCGTATGAGGAACCTTACGATTTTGGATTGTTCTTTGATGACAGCAATGTATAGTGGCGTCCAAAGGTTTAGGCCCGTGGAATCAATATCCACACCGGCATCAAGCAGACCACTTGCAACCTCCAAGTGGCCATATGCGCAAGCATTAAAGATTGGAGGAAAGCCTTTTTTATCCACTAAGTTTGGATCAGCGCCTGCTTTGAGCAGCGGAACCAACACATCAGAATCGCCAAGTGCCGCAGCATAATGCAATGTAGCCCTCCCCTTGCTGTCAGATTCGTTGGGGTCAGCCCCCGCCTCCAATAGAAGTTGAAGACTCTCAAGTTGACCATTGCCCACCACCAGCACCAAAGTGGTTTGATTATCTAGCACTGGACAATCCCAGCTGGCACCCATGCCTAGGAGAGCCTTGAGCATTTTCGGATGGCCGGCCATAATGGCCATATTTAAAGCTGTTCTGCCCTGCTCGTGGACTTCGTTGATTGTCATCTTGTCTTTGCCATACACCGGAAGCAACTCGAGCAAGTCAAAACATGCAATGGTCTGAATGAACGGTGTCCCAGCTACGATGAATTTTCGCGCTTGTACAGTGGGTGGACAGCAGTGTTTATATATAGCTGTCCATCGATCATATGCAGAGTGAAGAAATCTGTCGACGAGATCCAATTTGATAGTTGACAAGCGTCCATGTAGTTTGAGATGATGGGGCCAGCATGTGGCAGCATATGCTAGAAAGGGATGTAACGCCGCCGCCCGAAGCACTTGACCTTTGATCGAAGATTGTCTGTCCCCTGGTATTTTTCGAAAATACCACTCTTCTACCCACATTAGGTACCCGATGCAAAGCTCAAATAACCATAAGTGAGCGGATGAGCCCTGACCAAGTGAGAAAGGTGAGTTGGGTTGAGAAAGTCCCTGCAATAGATACTCCTTCGCAGACTGATGGACCAGCTGAACCGAGCCAACATCGATCCTAATCAAAGCACCACAGGTATTTCTTAAAACCCTGTCCATTGCATCGGCGGATGAAACATGCTCAGGATATGATTGTGCGTATTGCGCATCATCGAAACCAAGGATTTCCGCCATTTCTCGTAATGTCAACGGTTGCATCGCAAAGACAAGTATTGTTAGGATCTTAGTGGCTCTAGCATGAACATCTGGGGATATCCTCTCGATCGCTTGCTTGTAAACGCCTTCAAGTGTGGTTGGTAAGGATTTCAGAGTCTGTCTGACAGCAGTATCTGTCGATGGGTGGGACTCATCCGTAAGTGCATCTAGTGATAAAGTAGCCCATAGAAACATTCCTTCTGATTGATCCTGTATAGAAGTTTCAACCTGTTTCGCTAAGCTGGAAGAATAGTTTCTGAGCACTGCCAATTCAGAGACTCGGCTTTGTACCATCTTTGAAATATCATTCTTGACGTCGTCCACTTTCATTTGGAGCACGAAGAAATGTTGGCTTCGATCCGTGATTTCAGAAAGAGTTCGACTGCTGATGAAGAATTTCAACGGTTGTAGTCCTGACAATCGGAGATCATCGAGCGACTTCATAAAGATCTTCACATCGCCTCTGTCCCACTCATCCATACCATCAAGGAGGCAGATCACGCCTTCTGGAACTGTCTGCCCAACGGAAATCAAGGCCCTCCAGAGGATACTGTGGCCAATCTCTTCGCCCTTACCTATAGACAACATTAATCGAGAAACACCAAGCTGACGACGAGCATCAGGGTACTGATTGAGTAGGCCAATCAAAAGCGTGCGTATTATTGCCGATAAGGATTTTGATCCACAATGGGTAGTCTTGCTAAAGAAACTGATTACAACGGCAGCTGTAGCATCTGCGGAACGTTGCTCCCGTAACCGGTTGTCAAGGAACCTTGAGGTGACTGACTTGCCCCAGCCCGGATGTCCAATTAGACAGAAAACTGCTAATTGCTGGGAGTTCCACCAAGCTTCATATGAAGGATGTGAGATCAACCATTCGCATGTTCCGGGGAAAGCTTCCACAAATCCAGTGCTTTCGGTGGTCTCGGTTGCTATGTCTGGCATTGTCCCCGGTGGACTGTGGTAATCTGAAGTTTTCTGATCAGATATTGGCCTAAATACTTACTGGGACTAAATTGACCCACCTTGATTGACTGCAAATACGGAGCTTTCAACTGTGGAGAGGGTGGTCGTTCTGTTGGAAATATTACTTAGCTCTACGTTACGGAATTGCTCAATTGGGCCTGACTAACACCGTTGCAGATCCTTGGGCAACATTGCCCTCGTCATCATTCAAAGCCTTGATCTGACGCAATTGAGAGAGAATCGCTGCGGAAACCTTTACATATCCTGGGTCTTCATGACTCTCAAACCTACACATTTCCATATGATTTGCATCAATGCCTTGCTTCACCTCAGATGCGTCATCAATGATTGACGAGAAGTCATCCACAACCTTGAAGAGTTAGTCACAAGCCACAGTCTCATCACAGCAAACATGACTCACCTTAGAGCTCAAGCCTTTGACTCCCTTAAGACCTCTTTCCTCTTTAAACGAGTGCACATGGATGTGGTCTGATTTGAGCATCTTGCTGAATTCATCTCTTACCATATCGAGGAAGGAATTATCCACTTGAAGTGATCGCATGAGCTCCTTGTTTACGTCTTGTAGTCCAGCCATGGCCATGTTAGCGGCGATTACGCCCCATCCTGCTTGAAGGCTTCCTCGATGGGGAGTCCCCAAGAACACTACACCTGTTGTCGATTCGTACACCGAACATAGGTGGCGCTGGTAATCGGACCCTTTGGACTGCCGAAGCATCTGTACTTGGTATCAGAATCAAAATGCTGTTACTCTACCTTATGAGGGCGCATACTTCTTTCACAATGATGCCGCCCATGCTATGAGCCACGAATATTAATGGTCGATTCTCCTAGTTGAAAAGGTTACCGGTAAGCCAGAGATCAGTAAGTCATACAGCACAAGCAAATATGCCTACATTATGGATCCTGACATTATACAGATCAGAAAGGAAATTCTGCGCATGATGGAAAATAGAGTTCTGATTGGCTGCATCGAAAAATTTGAAGACGTCGGCATTGTACCCATAAGTCAGGATGCGACCATTGGGAATATCGCTCGACAGTAGATCTGCGGGCCAGAACACTTCGCCCTGCTCTTTGACTTCTACAGAAGTCGCTGCGGCAACTTTGAATTTGGAGAAGAAACGGTTTTTCTTCTCACTCGAGGGCGTCGTTGAGACGGTAGACTTGCTCCATGTGTCACGAGGATGACCGCGAATGCCGTGGATGAAAACTATACTGCAAAGTGAGAGAGTAGAGTTCAGCGGCGACTTTTACCACACGGCAATGAAGCACTTACTCTGCAACAGTCGTCGGCTGCTGTGCTTCTGCAATCACAGTAAAACCAAGCCTCTTGATGTTGACCTAGAGTGCGCGTTAGCCCCCTCAAACCCTGCACACATTATTGTGTCGTAGGAAGAGCGTACCATTGTGTCGTGCTACCTCACGCTATCGTCGGTTGGGGGCGAAAGTTGAAAAGGATTTCGGTTGAGGAAGCAAGCAAGATAGGATGGGCAGCAATATGGGGAATGGGAGAAATCCAAAGTTTCCGGGAAAAGCAATCATGAGGGCGTCACAAGTTTCAGCCAAGGCTCAAACGAACGAAAGAGCTTGCTGTTGAGCCTCGAAGAATATGCAGTAATTCGGCAGATAGACTACCTCTGACTTTTCAGCCAGCCACCATAGCGGCAGCGTTTGCGTTGATCGTCGATTCTATGCATGGTGTTACCTTAAGGCAAAACTACCCAATTACCCACAGCAGCGTACCACCCACCATTGCTGATAGCGGTGTAAGAATCTGGACTAAAGTATTTTTGCATATATTAATCAAAAGTTTCTGAACGGGATTGATTTATATTTATTGGTTGTTGATCTATTGTCCTACAAAATTGAGGTCTTTGAAGAGGACGATTTCCTAATTGGACATTAGCGTAACTGGGTCAGAAATCTAAGCCTAATCGGAACTGAGGAAGAAAGTTAGGCGATATTAGGTCTAGCGTGATGGTCGGGGCGGAGCTGTATAGTTAGCCACATTGTGTTGGACTCAAACCCCTGTAATTCAGCCAGCCAAGGCGCTGGTTCCCTATTAGGCGATGCTACCCCGTATCCCCTGAATCCCATATAGCTTCAGAAGAAGAGCATCCTTAGGATGCTCTTCAATCAATCAATTCAATATGATTCATGCATACATGCCCCAAAAGTCACCCTCCTCGGTTAACACATTGTCATAAACTCGACTTCCAACAGTTAACACATTGTCATAAACTCGACTTCCAATGTCAATTTAGACAACTTTTATCTATTGTACTTTACTATTGCTTTATATGAATTGCGGAATGCCTCAAGAAACAACACGACATGGACCATTTCCGTCTTATGAGTCGAAAGAAGCAAAATATGAGGCTAAGAAAGCTAGGCAGAGACAAAGGTATCAGCGCAGGCAAGCCTCTCAACGTAATAGAGTGTTCGATAATACCTTTTCTGGCCCTGCCGAGCCATTTCTACCAACCTCGTTTAATATGAGACAGCTACATGAAGTTCCTGCCGACGCTTCCCGACCTACTATTCAATTTGATGATGAGATTGAACAGTTTCTTCCGCCATTGAGCCCTTCGCTAGGTTCTATATCGATGGATATATCAGAGTTGTTGGAACCCGAGGAAACTATAGTAGCTGAAACAGCTCCAAGAGTTGTTGAAATAGGAGAAGCTGTAGAGAAAGAGACCGAAGGCAAAGCTGACGCTATGCCAACAGTTCAAAAACTAGGTATTCGATTAACTGATCAGCTTCTTCGATTTCACGGTTGTTGCGACAGTTGTCATGCTCAGATTGCTCAAAAACATGCAAAAGAGCATGATATCCATCACAGCTTTGACAGCTATCTCAACTTGGCAAATGGACGATGAGCTTTATGGAAGTTCTGACATCCTTTGTTCGGGTCGAATTGCAACATATAGCGATAAGTTGAATATCTCAATGACACCGCAGCAAAAACGATGGATATTCACAGGACTCAAGACGGAGGATCCAGACGAGAAACCACTGCATATATGCCTACTAGAAAACGATATTCCCTGTCAGACAGCCAAAGTCAAGTTTGACATTGATAGTATTACCGGATTTCCGACCAGCCTTGGAATTTCCAGTTGTGGGATTAATTGGAACCCAACTCAGATGGAGGTCTCAGATCTACAGTCAAGCCTGCATCTTCCACATCGGCGAGTTTATTTTTCCGATAGCCACGGGCATTCTCATGCGGTTAGCAGGCCAGTTCATGAGATTCCGCATTATACACTTGGCCGAATAGTCGAGTTTGAACAGGTCTCACTTTATCTACTGTTTCCACGCCTCTACCGAGAAGATCAACAAAGTAGTAGGCTATTAGATTCCGACTTTGAAAAGTGGATGGATTGTGTACTTCTACCAGCAATCTATCAGCATTCGGATAGTCATCAGACTCAACACTATCCTTCAAGCTATCAGCACAGCAAGTACAACTCAACAGCGCGTGGAGTTGAAGGCAGGAGTCAAAAGGTGGATGTACAATCTCGAGTACAGCAACTTGCATATCCTGTGCTGCCGGAAAAATACATGATAACTGGCAGACTATCCTTAACACGGTGGAGCAGCCAGGTCTTCAGCATTTTAAAGGTGTAACAATTCTTCTACATGCAAAGAACCTAAAGACTCTCATCAAGGGTTATACCTGGATGGCAATGCTAGCCAAGTTCGAGAGACACTGGCTAGATAAGATCAATAGTGATTATCTGTCTGCAAATTTCTACTACGATCTTGGCAAAGAAACCTGTCCAAAGTACACTTACCTAGCAACTCAAGATTCTGTTGATGGAACGGCTGAGGTGCTGCTCTGGAAGAAGTGCTGCCTAGACAGCTATTACGAATGGGTCAGAGATGGAGAAAGCAAAGCCATGTGTAAACAGACATTTTATCCTACAGCTCTGCTTAGCGAAACTGGATCTATCGGAATTCATCCTAGTCGGTTTTCTAAGTTGTATTCCGGTGGTCTTCTGTATAGTCAGTTATACGCTAGTTTCAAAGAAATATTCGCAGCTGGGGATCGATATCCTTTTACGAACCAAGCAACTGAGGGCCTTGGCTTAGATCCTGAACTGCGGCAGACTTGGGAGCATGTTAGAGCCGGCCTTAGTCATAATCCGGTAGCTCTCATGAAAGCTTATCTCTATGCTAAGGCACGTTGTCATTATGGGCTACAAGGGTCTATGCAGAAGTCCTTTGGGCTACGGGAGGAACATCGAATCTCAGCTGAGCTATTCCAAGCTGTTAGTCTACGGATGGAGGAATTAGGCGTTCATGAAGCCGAAATTAGGCCTGTTGACAAAATTATACCCTTTACGACACATCGGAGCAAGACAGCATTATCATGGATAAGGTGGAATATCAACAAATTCTGCCTCGGTTTTGAGATGATATATAGCATTAACGAAACGGGTGGGGTTGCTTGGGAACATACCCGGATGATGTTAATGTTCCTCCGATGCCTCCAATTCTCTTATGGAGGTGGAATTATAAGGAAATCTGCTGGCTGCTAGTGGGACCGAAAAGAGGTCTTGTCGGCACATCCTTCTGATGGAATTCAGAGACATGAAGGCCTAGGGTTTCAAGTAACACTGTCTCAGTATGGCTATGCTTGGTTTCTAGACAAAATTGACTGGAAGACAATGACGTTTAAGGCAGCATATGCTCCATATATGATGTTTAATAATCCGTCAATGCTGGCTGCTTATCGGGCACACTATCGACAGATCCGAGATGTTCGGAAGGACTTCATCACCGTTGATAAAATTGGGCAGCTTATGCAAGATTTTAAGCACATTCCTACATGCCAAAGATTTCTAGAGGATGCTCTTCGTCAGATATGTCTATGTGTATTCCGAAAGGATATCTTTGAAGATATCAAGCTGCTGCTAAAGAAGTCCTACAGAGAGGATGCCGTTGCTGGAAAGATCCCTCTGTGTTGGCCAAGTCTTAATCAAGCATTGCAACGGCAGCATCGTCCCCCCCGACTAGCCACCGGGATGACTGGGAGTCCAAGACTTTAATGTACTCTTTGAATGGCTCTGGGAATGGGATGATGGCTACTTCCAACGGCTTCATTGGTACAGGAAGCCTTACCGGATGCTCTATCAGCGTAGCTTTGAGTCCATTCAACAAGTTCATGGGAGGTCTCAAGCTCTACGATGGGGGAGATCACTGAAAGAATGTCTGCTCAAGAGCCATTGGATCCTCCCTTATCCTCAGGGCAACCGATTCATCAAACGGGACAAAGGTCAAGTAGTGTGGTGGTCTAGTTATAATCCAGGCATTCATGCCTACCATGGCACACAAGACAACCTACCTGAGGCATTTCCTACATCTTATCTCAAGCATTATCCTGCTCATGGCTGGAACATGTCTAAATCGCAGGATGAGTATATGCCCTATGTAATTGCCGTTGAAGATCAGCTGTCGGAACTGTCTAATGAGGCAATATACAAGGAGGCAAATCAACGAGCCGCTCACCATCAGCTCCGGCAACCTGAAGAGAATGATAGCGCCGAGGCTGAGGCAGAGCTCTACAGCATTGATATACACAACCGAACTCTACGCTCTTTTAGAAGAGGCCAGAACAGCGAACTTAACGCACCGACTTTAAGACTGAAGGCCGAATGGGCCGAGGAAAGTAAGAAGTTAAAGCAGCTTCAGTATCAAAGCAGGCGTAAAAAAGTCATCGCGAATGACGATGAAGCGGAAACCGACGACGAAAACCTACAGGCTCGTATGGTTGGGATGGAAGACACAGACAGTGAGGAAGAACCTGATTCCCAGAGATTAAAAGATATAATTAAGCGTCAGAAGAAGACGGTCGAAGAAAAGAAGGCCAAGTTGGAAAAAGAGGAAGCACGGCATAAGAAAGCAGAGATGGAAAGAGACCGTTTGATGTGGCAGGAAATTCGACGATTTCAAGAGAAAGAGAAGCTACAACAAGAGAAAGAAGTCCGGCAGCGACAAGACATGATAGCAAGACGCCTACAAGAAGAGAAGCAACGGAAGGAAGAGCAACGGCGGCAGCGACAAGACATGATAGCCAGTCGCCTACAAGAAAAAAGGCAACGGAAGGAAGAGCAACGGCGGGCAAGGCTCCACTGTAAACAGGAGGAGGATTCTCGAAGGCAGAAGGAGACCGAGCAACACAGGGCTGAGGCACGGATACAGATCCAATCTCTGGAGACATGCGGAGCAGGTGATTCCTAAAAAGCGTGGTCGCCCTCGTATGTATTCGAAGGAAGAGAAAGCAAGGGTAGACGTCATCAATAGACGAATCCGGAGACAAAATCAATCTGCTGTAGCACGGCAAAATACTCGATTTAGGATCTATACTGCTGAACCGATCCAGACTGTGCAACCGTCATTTCTACAGCAAGTGCATCCTGCAGCCATCGAGTAGTCTCAATATACAGTACTTGCAGATGTCACAGCCTCTCTAGTTGCCACATCTCAGCTTCCTCCAAATGAAACCAGGAGCTGTTGCTCTAATTTATATCATGCTGACGAGAACAACTTCTTGGGAGTATGCGCAACACAGGTCTTGCGTGGCTGCCTCGTGATCTTTTTAATTGGCCTGGCCTGCACCTGCATGACGAGCTCGTTACCTCGACCAGCTTTGCCTTCAACGGGCTCCAAGGGGTATTTCGCAACTGGAAAGATGTGAATACTGCCAATCAGCAGTACGGTGAAGCCCGTGACTTGGAGTATCGGCTTCAAACTAGCGACCGAAATAATCATTCCCACATCCTGGATCTTATGCGGAAGATGGTCTACCGGCAATTTGCGCTTCAAGTTATCCAACAACTGGATGCGGATCCCAATTTCGAAGATACCGAAGTGCAACAAGGGTATCGAGGGCTGAGCTTCGACGTCGTGCACAATCTCTTAAGAGAAATGCCTTATTTAGTGCAAGTGCGAAAAGGAAAGCATGGGCTGGGAAATACGTACCCCGAAAGGGTGCAAGGTATCTCCAACTGGGATGATGATATTCCTCGCACGTTCTGGGATCAGTGTTATTATCGACAGCTAGCTCGGAAATTTTTCGTGTCTATCTCTGCCTGTGTCAGTCCTGGAGACGCTCAAGATTGGAAAGCTTCCCTTGGGCGACAAGCTTTGCCGTACCTATGGATCATCCCGAACTACAACAAGCACAGTTTATTTATCAGAATGCCCAAGACGGCGAGCCGACCTGCTATTACTCGTCCTTTCATATCTGACCTACTCGAATGGAGCATGTGCGTTGATGAGCGGGATCCATTTATCGAGGGAAATTGGTTGATTGGACGGGATACTTATATGTCAACCTATCCTGCCAAGCTCTCAGAACAAAGTGGAGCTCACCAACAAGCCACTAATGTCGAATCTCAGGTTATTTCGACGGGGGTGATTGATTTTCGGTGTACCATCCCTTTCACTGAAATACCAGAGCTGATTAAGGAGGGGTTTGAAGCCCAACGGGAACTCCCGCATGTCGACGTTAAGGTTGCAGCACATTATCAAATCGCCCACGACTGCCTCGAGCAGAGTCTTGGAGACCCTCTCTGTGATGTCCTCCTGATGATCGTGTTGACGTTTGCATCTTCCACTGTCACGCCGACATTACCAATGCGCGGATCTCATTTTGTAGGAGGGCCACGGAAAGATCCGAGGTTCCTAGCAGTAGCTCTTGCTACGCGTATGCTTTGGTTTCTACATCGTGAGGACTTTCCATGGTACGTAGATGACGATGCAGCTCTGGGGGTTCCAGAAATGACGAAGAAAATGGGTAGGTGTATGCCTTCGATATCTGCTAGACATCTCAATTAACTATCATCTAGAGCATAAAGGTATAAATAATCGGATCTTAAAGAAGCTAGGGTGGGTCCAACAGCACGGATCTCGAGACAATCCACGGAATTATGAGTTGACGTTACGGTCGAGAGAGGAGCTTTTAGCATTTCGGACGGAATTACTGTCGCTGATGGATAGCCCTGCCGCATTTATCGGGCGAATCTTCCGTAGCGATGATAAGGTTTGGGTAGAGCGGTGCTCTGGGATCCTAAGTTGACCCTAAGACGTACTTTCGGGTGAGAATAAGAGCGATATTTGCAGGAGGTGATAGTCGACTTGCTGTTAGGGGAGCTTGTTGAATTGGGGCGGTGACAGTGGTGCCATTTTTGTTAGATATGGAATAGATTAAATAAGATTGCCGATTTTTTTTATTGTAATTTAGTTCCAAGCATAAATTAATTGCACAAGAATTATATTCACCCTTCAAAAGGTAGAGATCATAATTGCGTTTCTAGATCCAGACCTAGACAGTACAGTATTACTGGTTATCTTTATGTATAACTAACTTGAACTGAGCTGGCTTTTATTTGCGAGATCTGAGTAATTGAGAATCCACGTGATACACAACTCTATTCTTAGATAAATCACGAGGCCACGCTTCAATATCATTGGTTAAGCGAAAGCCGCGTCTCGTAGGCAGCAGCCTCGCTTTGTGTTGAGATTGCTCTCGCAGAAGAAGCTGCCATAGCTGTAGAACGTTTCGAGACAGAGGCACCTGAGCCTGAATCTGAGGACAATCCAGACGGCCGTACAGCTCGCCACTGCCATATTTCAGCTCCTTATCGTCTACCTCGCCTGCCTCGCCAGCTAAATAACTGGGAACTTAGAATCCACTAGAGCGAGCCGACAAATACTCGCGTCTCGCACTTTACGGACGAGCCCGAACTCTTTCAGAAAGCCATATGCTTCAGATCGAACGGAAATTATTCCGCCATTTGCTGGTAAGGAACCTGATGTAAGTACCATATTCAAGCTACTAACGTTATCACAGTCGCTGTTTTGAGAGCCGCAGACGACAACCTTGAAAGAGGCCACGGCTCCGATCATTCTACTAGGCGTGAGGCTCTGGTCATTGTAGTGAGCTTACGAAGCACACTCGGTTCTACGGGTCTGACGGAGCGTTACGATCCGCCATATTATGGTTTGGTCGTATGAACAATACAAGAAGGACGAGAACCATGTTTTCTCCACGCTCTTCGCAATGGCGGATCGGCCGGTCACCTTTCAAGCCTGGGATGCCATAGACAGGTCGCAAGTCTGGAGGGCAATAGATATTATCTGCCAGGGTGTCGGTGCAGTCCCACAAAAAGTCAGAGACGCACTGCGACGTGTGATTTATGCTAGAGAGTGCGCAACGAAGTTCTATACTCGCATCCAGTCTGCAGATGCAGATCATGAGAATTGGCTGCTGTTCTTAATCGACATCTTGGCAACGCTTGAGCGACATGCGACAATTGGTTGTGCACTTAATATGGTTCGAGAGGACGACTTAAGGAACGGGCGAATTTCTTTACAATCGGGCAGTGATTTTGTGCCAACGCTTCCAAATAATCGATGCCAGACCACTAGGAAGGGTGTTTCACCTATCGGATATGCGCAATCAAGCAAGGAAACAGCTGTGGCAAACTTTGTTTCGGATCTAGTGATTATCCACGACTGGATAAAAATCCAGTGGACTTGTGCAGCCCGAGGCAAAAGCGACCTTGCTACTGTCGCATATTCATCGTATGCTGCTAGAAAACTTGCCCGGCAGGTTCTATATAGCGTGGAGTTGGAAATTGGATGGAAGGATCCTATTTTCCTTGATTATGCTAATAAAGCTGGCTTGTTTTCCAATGAGAACGAGTATGTGTCCGCTGGCTTGCACTCAACCTTCATCGTCATTCTCAGACAGCAGACAAAGATTCGCTGGCACGTGTATAGCGATGTAGGAGAACATATGCACGCTCCTAGGTTTGAAAACTCCTGCGGTAGCGACATGCCAGCTCAGCTTGAACGCTGGCTATTTTGTGCTGCAATAGCAGGATGGGACGTTGATCAAGAACTCACTGCTGCTCAGGATCGCTGTCTCCTCGCTGCACTGACCACTCAGATGCATACACTTATCCACTACAAGCGGACTACAACTACCACAGGATTCCGTCACATAGCACGTGAAGCAGCTGGAGCAAGCCCTCTAGGTCATACCCTTGAGAAGCTCCAATCATTCTCGGATCGGCTTCGTTCTCTCAAGTTTTCGCCAGATCCATGGACTCTCTCGCATATTATTGCACAAAGCACATCCTTGATTCACTACCAAGAGATAGCTCTCTCCATAGATCGCCTATGCGCCGCAGCATACGCCGAGAAATATCGGGCCATCGCGAAGAGCTCCTCAAAGACAACTCTCCAAAATGACTTCGGATGCCTGCTGCCGACCGGCTCTGTAAACAACTTCACGGAGCTTGAACGAGCGTGGACATTGCAGAAGAGAAATCCAGCTAGAATCGAAGAGAAAATAGAGTCAATGCAGTGGACGTGGAAAGTGTTTGAGGACAAACATATTCCAAGAATGTTTTCTGACTTCGATTCATCCCGCAATTATATAAGTATGCTGGATAAGATCAAAAGTCGTGTGAGCGAGATAAACGGCCGGAGATTGAATATAAAGGCTCTTCCAGTACTTTCAAGTGCCTGGACCACACTCGCTTTACAAGACCTAGTAAAGGTTGACCTCACTGGGGACCTTTACATTCCAGCCAGCACCATACGGTACGGACCTTGTTTATTGCTTTACTTCGAATGAACTGACATAGTTTAGCATCCTCCCGGAAAACCAAAATGCCTCGGACCCATACTGGGAGACGCATCACTTATTGACCTTTGATGCGGTCTCTACTATCAATGGGCCCATAAGAAAGGTGTCTATCTCTATAGGCGAGGTACCGCTGGACGCCTTTAAAATTACACAGCAAGAGCTAATTTGCGCTCATGGGGTTGCGGTTCTAGTGGTCGACCCAACTGAGGAACATCGACGGAGTGCGTTGCAAGAGTCGGAATATAATTCGAGAGACGCTGACGGCAGAATTACTACTACGATCCACATGGCAGATGACCTTGCCACGTTTGCTAATCAGCTACAAGATTGGGTGCGGGACATGCCAGGTACAACTCATAGTGGGGTGTTCGAAGCGTCTCCTAGCCTTTAGTAGATTATTGCTGGGCTGTGAAGCTCAATACTGTACCTTGATTCCATGATGGGCCTGGCCCCGACCCCAGGTTATATAGCTTTTGATTTTGTTTTCTATGAAGCTTATGTGGGTCCTTATTTAATCTTATGTTGTTCGTCCTTTTTACGATTTCGTATTGATATGGGCTTGATCTACGCAAACCTTCTATCGGAGTAAGTTAACAAGCGTTTTTCAATTTGCTACAACCTTAGAACATGATTAGAGGAGATCCGAGTCAGACTAGCCACCTCTTTTACACAGGTCCAATCTGGATGGATTTCGTGAAATGCCCTTGAGAAATCTAGATCGGCCCTGCGAATAGTTAGACAACGAGCTGGAGGACGGCGGCATACGAATTGTCGAGGCATCTTGGAAACTCGAGGGTCCGTGGGTTAGGAGAACTCTTTGGCGAGCGTGTAGAGGCATCGTGGGGATTGAATAGCACGCTGTCTCAGAAGCTGACGTGCAATAAATGGACCACGTTTCAGGAGAGATTCATGGAGAGTTGGCCGGAACACGTGGCCCGGCACTCGTATGACGCTTTCTGGGTGGAGGACGAGCCGGTGTTCCACGCATATGATTATGGTGCCAACATTGAGATTGAGGTCAGCGAAGGGGTGCAGAGCCTAGGCCGAAAGACCAGACTGCGACCGCGCGAGGACACTGATGACGAGGCCGATGCTGACTCCAGGCACGATCAGAAAAGCGCTGCAAGACGTGATGAGAGTCATCAATCCGTAGGTGGCGCACAGGAAGAGTGTCCGCTGGATCCAAACTCATCTGATGGGCTTTACTCTGACGGTCTGACACAGCTGGCCACGGAGCTCGACCCGAAGTACGAGCTCGATCACATCAGCAGTATTTCATACGCCCTGGCGGTGGACCTGAACTGCGTCGATGCTGACGACCCTGAACAGAAGTCAGCGGTTTGCCTTCTTGCGGACCGCAACATGGTGCAGCGGGAATATGGGTCATCACGGTCGACGTCGGGGATGACATTCTACCCCTTAGCCTTCCACCCAACGTATGGGAACTTCACCCGGAAACCCCGACGAGCTCAAATCAGGACGATTATTACTAGTTTTGAAAGCCATTTTCGAACGGTGTTTGGATACGTTGGAGGCCCCAGATCACAGGAGGTACGATGATAGGCGGGATCATTTATTGAGGGAAAACTGGTAATTGGACGAGATACTTATATGTCTACCTATCCTGCCAAGCTCCCTCAGAACAAGTGGAGCTCACCTCCAAGAAGCCACTCTGGTATCATTGATTTTCAATGCGTTATTCCGTTCACTAAAATACGTAATTACCCCTTCTTACTCTTTTTCTTGCTTTTCTTGCTACTCCGCGTCTCTAGAGGGAAAGAATCCAATCCGATACCGAAAAATTGACCTTCTAGAGAATTCATTGATGCTTCCATGGCTTCCATAACCCTGTGCCTATCACCAGAAATGTAACACCGGTGCTGCTCATCCTGCGTACATTGATCAAGAACTTTCATTTCTCTGACTTGGGATGCCAGATTTTTGAAGGTCATTCCACAGTATGGAACCTCGGGTCGTGGCCAGATCCCAATGCCTATCGAACTCTTAAGCAATGACCCAAGAATGATGGCATCACAGTCAAACTGCTTGTCCCTAGAGCAAAGGATATCCGAAGTAAGGTACTTAGTAATATGGTCGTGCACAATCGCGATAGCACGCCCAATTGCTTCAATGCGATGTTCCTGGATTGTATCTGACAGAAATTAATGAGGATTTCATTTAAAATCAAACGTTCTTACTCACTAATCATAGAAACTGGGATAGGAAGATTCTTGATGTTATCCTCCAGCCCATCATCGCTTTCATACTCCAAGATTCGAGTTAACTGTGCGTACTCGTCTCTCATTGAAAACACCCCAGAGATGAAAAGCCAAGGTATAACCTCAGCATCAAGACTTCTCGGAAAGGATTTCTGCTTTAGGTCCGCTATCCACGTGTCGGAAAAAAATCCTACAGCCTCGTGCAGCTGATAGTAGTTGACCAGGATTGCTAGTTTAGTCAAAGTATCGAGGGTTACCTTGCGCGGGACATTCATTGTCATCCCATGGACAATATACATCAAGATGATAAGTGCATTTAAATCATCATATAGCGGAATGACTAAGGCGCCTTCGGAGTGAAGGCCGCAGCCTTCAGAAAATTTGTCCGGACTGAGCATAGTACGGAACATAGCAGACGCAAGAATCAAATGCTTGGATGACACCCTTAAATAAACTGTTTGAGTAAGTGGCACCCCTCCTTCCGATTGAGGCACCCTCAAATCACATGCAATAGACGGGATATCCAAAGGTTCCTCGCCACGTCGGGATCCGAACAGCGAAGTATCGTTCTGAGCAAGTTGTTCTTCTTCAGGTGCTGGGTCTTCTTCGGGTTCTGGTGCTTCGGGTGCTGGTTCTTCGGGTGCTGTTTCTTCGGCGGGCTAAAGTGCCTTAAGTAAGTCTAATGGAATCGCACATCTTTCTCCTAGCAACTTACAAGCTGTAGAAGAACATCGCCATTCGGATCGAATACGTGTAAAACATCAACCAGTCGTATATCTGGCCATTCTGCAGGCCAACTACTCCCCATATTCAGTCTGTTTCGCTCTCTTCCAGTGCTAGTAGCAAAGATTAAACTTGTAAGTCGAGTCTTATCAAATATGGAATTGCTTGCACAGGTGGCGGTGAGTTGCAACAGACGAGTCTCATGGATGGTTGAGGCACCCCGGAAGAAAGATGATGCGGTAATGACCCTTGAGCTGGGCTATGCTTAAAACGGTAAAGCCGCGTATGGGCGGGCTTATAAAGTGGGGTGGCCATCAAATGGAGTATGGAGAAATTGGTTTGAAACTTAAATACTTTTCTCAACTTGTGATTTTGGCAAGTGGGCTAGGGGCTAAGCTTGACCCATTCTTTCCCAGCCCTCAACACCATCGTTAACCTTCTCTGTGCTCACCCGCCGTCACCCCACCTATCCCTCACCTCATAATCTCTCCGCGCACTAACCCCCTCATACCCCGCCTCATCGCCACTGGCCCTCGCTCCACACACAGCCCTATTCCCACCACTTTCCCATCTTCACCCCATACCCACACCCGCACCCCATCCCCACTTGCCTCACCCCATCCCGGCCTCGCCTTAGCGCCTCGCCCCATCCTGCCCCACACCTCAAACCATTCTTACCACCTCTGCCTACCTTCACCACAACATGGGGTGATAATGGGGTGAGTGAATGAGGGGGCTAATTTCCTTCCTCACCCTAACCCCGTCTACCTTCATCCCCCCACCATTATTGCCATCTTCACCCTACCCTACACGCCTACACACAGACCCCACTACGCCTACACTACCCCCACCACCTCACTCCGCCCTCACCCCGCACACATGAGTCCCACAGCCCAAACTCCATAGTTTCCAGGAGCCGCCACAAGTATCTAACGCAATTAAGCAGGGTTTGCGTGAGGGTTGGGGGGTTTCCCTTAACGGACCCCCACAATCCACAACTACTTGAAAGAGGCTCCGGCGGACCCCCCTGTACCGTGATTCCATACTCTGGGGAGCCACACTCGGACTTTCTCGAGCCCTGATTGGCATCCCCGCATCGATGTGGAGCGACTCAATATCTATAGAATCCTCAGTTCCCGACTATTTACATTCGTTGTCGGCAAACGGGTCGATGGCACACCAACCGAGTTCCTCGTTCACGAGGAAGCAATGGCCCAACTTCTACTCCGCTCTATAGCATGATGAAGAAGGGCTACTATAAATGGTAAATAATTCCAGGGCTACTCCTAAGTCTTATCACCTCGGGGTCGTTAAAATGGGTGGGTCGGGCGGTCAAAAGACCAGGGGTCGAGGATTTCATTTAAACCAGGGGGTCGATTATATTCAATTGGAAGTACCCCAATTCGCGTCCCACAAACCCGCACTGTATGGGAATGGGTAAACCGACCCGCCCGAATCCATCCCCGGTGGTAGAATTACGAGATTAACGCTGAATGTTGAGTTATTCGAGGAACAGTTAACCCTAGCATTTGCGGTAAATTGACCGTAATGACCAGCCGCCCCACGCGAATCGCGGGCTTGGCGCGGGCACGCACGGGCCAGCCGAACGTTATATTCCCTTCTTCTAAAGTGAGAAATGCTCAGTAGCTCCTCATGCAAGAAAATGATAGCAATGTCGCACTGATTCGATATTTGCGGGGCTGGTGTGCTTTCTTGTGTACTCTCATGATGAAGGCACGCTTGAAGAGATGGGACTCGAGCTTAGCGAGGATATGCTAGACAGTATCATGAGCGTGAGCGAAGCTGACGCTTGGCACGGCCGGATATTCCAGAGCATGGACCGAGATCCAGGGCCAGTAGAGGGTGCCATCGAGGAACTAGTGACAGGGCAGACTACGGATCCAAAGGCCACATATCGCACGAATCCGCTCCTCTGGTGGATTGGTATCTTGTGCAGTCATCGCTTCAAACAGATGAGGACGATTACATTAGTCGTGGGCAGTTCGGTCTCAACATTCTAGCCATGGATATGGACATTAGAGAACGGCTTGAGGCGGTCCTCCACTACTCGAAAGTGCTGGTGCTCAACTATTCGATGAACACATGGAAGACGAGCGCGGGTCGAATGGACGAGGTTCACGCCAGCATGGCAGCTGTAGATATGGGATGGCTCGATGCCGACGACGACCAACGGCCTGCAGCCAGCGCTGATATACGCAAATGTCAGTCTGGTGCATGGAAGGATATAGTCAAGCACATACGAGCGCAGAGCAAGGCATTTCTCGGGGACCAGCCTAGGACGGTCGCGAAGCAGATTCGGGTGCTGTTACAGGGAGACTAGTGGGTTCAATACGTAGGGCTCGAGTAGAGGCGCCAGGACACTTAACACCCCTCGTTAACCTTCGCCGTGCTCACCCGCCGTCACCCCACCTATCCCTCACCGCATCATCTCTCCCGCGCCCTGACCCACTCCTACCCCACATCATCGCCGCAGGCCCTTCTTCACTCCACACCCAGCCCCATTCCAACTACCCCATCCTCACCCCCCCCAACCAACACCCGCACCCCATCCCCACTTCCCTCACTCCATTCTCACACCACCTCAGCGCCTCACCCCATCCTACCTTCACCACAACCGGAGACCATGGGGTGAGAATGGGGTGACTGAATTGATGATATTCGAGGTCTAGGGCTAGAAGGGCAGTTTGGGGAAGAGCATTGAGCGAGAAGGGACCGAAGGGCTAATAGCTACTTGTTTTAAAGAGGGGATCGGGAATTTAATAAATTACATATTTAATAAGTTAGACATACAGTAATTTAATCAAGACACATTATAACTAATGAGTTAAGTTAATATGGTTGCTCGGATATGTAAGGGTATGGGATATTTGATAGTTTGAATATTATAAGGTTACTACAGTACAGTGTAATGAATTGGGACACGATTGGCATAAAATATATTACGGAGCGGTAGACACAACGATGTATAGGACAGGATAAGAATGAGAATGACAATCCGTTAGAAATAGGGGTTTAAAGGCCGTGTCAGCATGGCGATGGGGGTAGTCGGTTATCAAATTGAAAGCAAGCTTGGTTGTGTCAGCATATTTCAGGTCAGCAAGATGAAGTCAGCATAGCTAAAATTCGAGTATGAGTCAGCAGGAGGTGCCGAACACCTGCTGCACAGGACTCCCCCTGACTAAATTGAATTTTCTGCGGATGACATAAAGTACCGTTGAAGTCAGTAAGGACCACTTTAGTGCTCCTGGAGGGTTTTTCTCCTGTAGTGCACTGCAGGAGGCGGTTCTTAGCGGCCACTGCATACGGCAGCTATGTATGGCAACGTGAATATTGTTGAATGCTTGCTCAATAAGAGACCAGATATCAATGCGATTCACGGAGGGCTTGGCACGGTCACCCCATTCTCACCCCGCCTCAGCACCCAACCCCATCCTCACCATTCTCACCCCATCCCCTCTCCTCACTGCCCTCACCCCGTTCCCACTCCGCCCTAATACCTTAACCCTATTTATCCCTCACCCTTACCTCATCCCCACCACCCTCTCCATCTTTACGTCCCTTTTGACCCGTCCTCACCACCATCACCCCACCTTCAACCCATCCTAACCTACTCCCCACCCATCCCCACACTCAGCCGCCCACATCCCATCCTCGCCACCATCCCCGCCCTCGTCTGTTCCCTACCCTCACCCAATCCCACCACCCTCACCACCTTCACCCCGCCGACGTCCGAACCTCACCACCTCCACACCACCTTACGAACCCTCACCCCGCCTTCACTTTAAACGAGGGTTGTGAGGATTGTGTGGGAGTGGTGAAGATGGGCGCAGGTGAGGCGAGAAACTCGACTCCATGCAGTGGACCTGGAAGGTGTTCCAAGCCGAACAGACTCCGATCATGTTTTCTGATTTCGATTCGTCTCCTATTTATGGTTAGGGTTAGTATGCTGAACAAGATTAGAAGTCGGGTGAATGAGATAAACAGTCGGCGTCTCAACATTAGTGCTCTTCCTCTCCTTTCAAAAAACTGGAGAAGACTCGCCCACTTTACATCCCTGGAAGGACCATACGGTATGTTTCGATCGAATACTTGCGCGAATGAATAACACTTGCAGCCGAGTCAAGCATAAAGCCGTCCTCAAAGGTGCTATCTATCTATGTTGGCAATGTTCCGCGAGTTATCTTAAAGCCTACACAAGTTTTGATATGCGCCCATGGGATTTGGAACATGATATGATCCAGCGGAGCGATCGCCTCCTTTGCAGGAGTCAGATTATAGCTTGCGCGACGCAGATGGAGGGATTAGTACTACAGTAAAGGCAGATGTCGATCTAGCCACGTTTGCTGAGTATGTACGAGACTGGTACAGGACATGCCATCTACAATCGTCCCGAAGGATTTCAAAGACTTATCTAGCACTTAGTATTACCAACGTTTCGCTTTTGCTAGTCCGTTAGGTAGCGTGGGAAGCAAGGAAGATCTTTATTTTAACTAAAAAGCATACTGTAGTATTATAGATGCTACCATACGGCCGATCGCCCATTAGCTGACAATCACCTATACTCAAGCCACCACTCAACCATCTCAAACGTCTTCTGGAGTATCATTCGATATGACCCGTTTCCTACCCTGGCCGTGCTCGTCCATAAACGTAAAGTTTCACCACATCCCATAATATCTTCCTCTTGTCGCGGTAGCAGAGCCGGAGCTCCCGGCTATGTTTGCTGGCTTTCAGCGGCGAACCCCGCACATCATCGTCGGTCTGTTCAACATTCTCGTTGTCTTGCATGCTGTCAACTTGGGCACAGCGGGTGGAGGCACTCCACGGTGCAAGTAGTATTCTTACGTAGACATCGTCGCTCACTTGACAACAAACCCTGATCAGGGCCACATACCCCGCATGACAACGACAAACCCTACTCAGGGTATAAGAATGGGCCTCCCCAGCCTGTCGTCGACCATTTCATCACTCTCCTTTCTCTCTTACCACGTGATAGCCAACACAAACAGCCTACAACGATCACGTGGATCTCGCATTACAATGGACTGGAATAGTAGTCTGTGACGAAATGAACCTGAGAGCTTCCACTTCATTCTGAAGCCGCTCTTTACAAACGTCGTGTTAGTGCTAGTATGATCATGTTTGTTCGGTCCATGCCATTCACCTAATCCATAGACATAGTAGCTATAGGTTTCATCAGGTGTTGAGTAGAGCAGTATTTGCAACGAGTTCACTCCTGCTTGACTTGCGCGACACCTGTGCAGCCAATTTAATGGTCAATTGTGCAGCTGTGATGCGTTTCCGGGGATTTGGCTCAAGCATAGACCGGACTAGCGAAAGATTCTTTGGAGCAGCATCTCCAGCTCGTCGAACTTCGCGAAGCCAATTCAACATCTTATCGTGGGCCTCCTTATGAAGAGTAACCTCCGCGATTTTCCAACCCTTCTGTGGAAGAGGCATGAGGCCCAATACAAACAACATGGTGCCGCCAAAGGCCCAAACGTCACCTTGTCGTCCGCGTCGGCGGTCGAACATGTATTCCGGAGGAATGTACCAGGGAGTTCCCCCGTTACTAAGTACTGGCTCAGCTCCTCTCACAGACATTTCAAAATCGCAGAGCACAGCTCGACCGCTTTCCTGGAGCAGAATATTTTGGGGCTTGATATCGAGATGGATGACATTTTGAGCATGCATATATTCGATACCACTGCTAATATCCATCCATATCCGATGCTGTGAAATTTCCGGCAATTGCGACATGCGGTCTCTATCAGAAAACGTGGCTAGATCTGGTCCGATGTACTTAAGCTCTAGACTTAAATTTACGGCGTCGTAGTGGATGAGTGACACAATTGATGACTGTTAAGGAGTTAGACCGTAAAACATCCGGATCACATCAACAACTTACATGGTCATGATTCAAAGTGCGCAATATTTCTAGCTCGTTTCTCCACGCATCTGCGCTTGACTTTACTTTGGGTTTACGACATAATTTGACAGCAACAGCCACCCCATTGCGGGAAGATCTAATCACCGTCGTCCGCTTATTCTCAAAGATAACGTTCGAATTATCCTGTGTCGGGGTGTTGAACCGGGGATCTTGTGTGCTAGCCATCTTTTCCTGCCGCTGTGCATTTTCTGCGCTAGCTGTCCTACCCCGTGAAGGATCATCCATAGGGCTGCTTGGCTGGGAATATTCTGCACTGGCCAACTTTCCTCTCGAAGGATTCAGCACGGGGCTGTTCGTATCTGCTCTGTTTGGCAGAGGGATATTGTTGCGGTCTCGCTGAGCGTCCGAATACTCCAGTCCCACAAGTCGCTTCTTTCGAGGGGGAAGACTCAGCGGCCGCCGTAAGGGTGGCTTTCCCTTTAGCTGAGAGGGCAACCCACATGTTTTGAGGAGCATCGGCGCCCTGTGGTTGCTCGGAAGTTCAAGATCAATTGGCATAATGGTGATCTTGAAATCTAAGCCCTGGCCAAGCCCCACCCTCCAAATGCCGCATGCTAGCTTTATTTCTTGTAGCGGCGAAATATCTCGGTCTGGCTCGCAGGTGGTGACTGGGGATATGGTAAAGGTGGAAGTCGAACTATTGAATAGATGCAGAGCCTCGGAGTCAGGGTCGAGGTAGAGCTGTGCGTGCAATAAATTGATGAAGCAACAGTCCTCGCTTGCGGTGTCCGGGTGTTGGAGAAGCACATCGTTTGTTGAGGATGAGCCGAGTGTAAACCTTTCATGATCTCGCGACGGTCTCAGCACAAGAACAGTTGAGCATTGACGCAGCTTTTGAGCGTGAGAAGTCGTATTCGCTGATGGGGATCCTGGTGCATTCGGGCAATATTCATCTTCGTCCTCAGAAGAACATGGCGACGGCAGAGGTTCGCAGTCCCTTGTTGCAAAAGGCAGAGACTCGCCTTCCCTCGGAGATGTCCATGGGAGGTTCTCTTTCAGCTGGGTGGAGTATGCGGCGGATAGTGACTGAGGGAAGAGGATTGCTCGGATTGGGCATTCGGTTTGTTCCCCGTCGTCATCGTGGCTAGCGATTCTTGACCTGGACCTATGTCCTCTTGTACGCATCATTAGTAGACGTTTCAACTACTTTGAATCTTGAATGAACATGCTTACAACAAAACGAGTTAACAAGTCGTCCTTATAGAGTTGAGATAATATACGTGTCGGCCTTTCGTTTGACGGCCGTTCGTTTGAGAACATTCCTGGCCAATGGATTTGCCAAGCCTTTGTACCAGAGACGTGTAGACGCCGACCCAACAAGAACCAAAAACACCACACTTCGGCATCTCGAACATCGACTTAACACCCACCATCTCGGATATCGGCGTGATTAAACATCGCTAATATGGCTATTGTTAGCTCAAGTGAGCCTCTTCGACTTCCCCCGAGTCCTTCATTGTCTGGGGAATCAACGCTCGGCTCTCCTCGAGACGACTATACCCAAGATACCCAAGAGCCAACATCGATTCGAGACAAGCTTCACGCGCGTGGTATAAAGGCCGCTGAATTAAACGAAAGGTACAACCGCCAGAGTGTCCCGATCATGGCCGACGACCGATTCTATCAGCTCCTAGATATAGCGAGTCGGGGAGGACATGACGGGAATGATATGGAGTCAGAGCTGAAGCGCACTCTCCAGGAAATCGGCAATCCTTTACTGGAGGACTATAACGCAGCGAAATTCGAATTCGGAATGAAGGGTATGGACTGTATTGAGCCTTCATATATGTTCGCAGCGTTCTTGCGCGAGCAAACCATCCATAGCTGTCAAGGCTTCATCGCTTACTGTCTACCTTTCTTAATTGAAATCGGTGGGAAGGACAGGAGAATGCGCCAGAGACGGACAGGCCGCAAACATCAACTCGAGCCTCGCACTTCAAACACACCGTCGCAGGCTCCAAGATGTGCCACTCGACGTAGCGATCGTATATCTCGCGCTAGGTCGCGCGAGAATCCACGACGAAGCGTCCGCATCAGGACGCAGCCAGGAAAGGCGCGCAATGTGCAATGAGAGCGCCACCTCATACAGTCAAACATCACAACAAAATCCCAACTGGATGCTCGAGTTAGCTTGAGTGAAATGCAGCAATCAGAACCATCTGGAAGTTGGAGTCATTCAACGTTGGAATCACCAAGAACTACGGAGCATAGGAAATTTGAGATGCTGAGAAGGAGGACGCGTCTGGATCAAGAGACGAGGGAAATAAGAGACGAGGAAGTCAGAGTTCAGGACGTGGGTAATTCAAGAGACATCGGGAAGTCTGAAGGATGCGAGCACAGTTTGTGGGAGGGGCGGGTTGAGATATTCGGAAGAATTAACGTGGCTTCACAGGATAAAAATGGAGCAGTACGAAGATTATCATGAGACCCTCGATGGGGATGAGGGGATTAGAAAGGATTGGGGAATTGGAGATCGGAGTGGGGTCCCTGGATCTAGATGCCACGTACAGCAACATCAAGCGGTCGATCCGGTACAATCCCGAGGATCTCCTGGTGACGCAGGGGATTGCGACGGCGGCGCTGACGCTGCCCGAGTCGGCAGCTAAGGGATCGGCGCGCGTGCGTGCGGGCGATACAGCAACGTCTCCTCCGGCGAATGCAGGGCTTTGCCACGCCAGACGACCCTGGTGCGTCGCGACCGTTTGCGCGTGAACGGCAGCGAATACAGCACGCGGTAGCAGAGAGCGAATTTGCATTTCGCATGGAGCAGATCATCAGCCTCGACGTGGCGCGGCTGACACCGTCTCGGCGCAACATGCGGACGATCCTGCGACCGATCCTCCAACTAATGCGGTTCTATCTGCAGGAGACATCGCACTACACGCATCTGTTGCGGTGCTTCCGGCCGACGGTGTTCCCGCAGATCTTGGGGTCATTTGCGCGGGTATTCGAGCTGGCGCTGGACGAGATGCTCCGTCGATTTCGGGCTCAGGGGTCTCAGGGGTTGGGGGTGGCACTCTCGGAAGGCGTGGCGGCTCTCGATCGGCTGGGTCACTATTGCTTCACGGGGTCGTCGAAGGCGCTCGCGAGCTCGGTGCTGGGGCCTCTGAAGACGATGGAGAGCTTGAACAAGGGGGCGTGGCCTTACCTTGACCCGCAGCTGCTTGACCTCCGTCAGGGCGAGGGTCGTCTCGACGGCATGCGATGGCCTCGGACAAAAAAGGGGCGACCAATCTTCCTGCACGTGGCATCTCTCAGCTTCCACTACGGACCAGAGGTGGGGGCGAGCCGGCACAGCCTGATCTGGTTCCGGGATCTGGGGGCCAAATCAATCGGCGGCCCCGAGGGGGCGGGGAAATTCCTCGAGGAGGTGTTCCGCGACCTGTGGCAGCCAGAGATGGTAGCATTTGTCAGTCACCAGGTCCGACGACAAGTGGGACAGGGGGACGATGTGCTCGACAGCGACGTGGCACGAGGTGGTCTGGAGCGACGGCAACGACAACGGACTCTGGTGGAGACGTGGAAGAAGTCAGAGCATCCATTCTCGTGGAGCAGCTTCGAGCCTATCTGGGGGCTGACGGCTGCTGAGGGTGTGACGACAGGGCGGTCGACGGTTACGCCTAAGTCGCGGCAAGACTTTGCGCGGGAGCTATTCCAGGGGTGCGTGGGCAAGAATGGGCCGACGCGGCAGGGGCTCTCGTCGCTCCACTCGACGTGGTTCGCTGTGCTCCATGCAGCGTTCACGTTTACACCAGCAGACAGGGTGTCTGAGGAGCAGTGGCGCAGCGATATCGGGGGAGCGATGCTGTCGCAGCAAATCGAATGCATGCCTGGGTCACACCGTGGGCGGATCACGCATCGACGGATGGTGCGGATTGTGGGGTCGACGCCTCCCAGACGAGCGGTGGCAGCACGACCGGGGAGCCTCAAGCGCGAGGCAATTGAGGCGGAGTTGCGAGTGGAACGAGCGGTCAAGCGAAAGGTCAGGGTGATGGACCTCGGGAGCGAGATCCCGTTCACACGGATCCCTCTAATCGTGGAGGAGGGGTTCACGGCTCTGGCGAAGGTGTTCTCACGGGGCAACGCGGGGATTCGGGAGCACTACCACGTGGCGCGGAACTGTCTCCAAGACTGTCTAGGCGACCCGCTCTGCGATGTGCTCCTGATGATGGTAGTGACACTAAGCTCGTGCTCTGTTACGCCGTGGGTGGCAACAAACGGGAAGGGGTTCGAAGTAGGGGAACGCAAGGACCCTGCGCAGTTTGCAGCTAACCTGGCGACTCGCATGCTGTGGTTCCTGCGACCGAAAGCGTTCCCGTGGGATAAAGACGAGGGGGTGGTGCTTCGGATCTCGGAGATGACGAAGAAGATCGAGCACAAGGGAAACAACCGGTTCATGCGGGCTACCGGGTGGGTGCAGGTGCAGGGGAGTCGACCCAACCCACGAAACAGCGACATGAGCCTGAGAGGGGAGGAGGAACTTCTGAGACTGCGAAAAGAGCTGATGTCGCTGCGCAAGCGGCCGGAAGACTTCATCGCGCGAGTGTTTGGCAGCTACGACGAGGCGTGGGTGGAGAGGTGTTCGGAGATTGTACGGGAGGTGGAGTGAGGAAGAAGTGGGGAGGGGGCTCGGTTGGGTCACCAGGAGGGAAAACGGTGCAGTTAAGCAAAGGGGCAGGCAAGGCACAGGGAGGGTGGTGTCAGTGGTGAGGGTCTTAGGGTAGGTGGGAGCAGCGATCTCTTCGGAAGGGTAACCCTAACTCTGACCCTAACTCTGACCCTAACCCCAACCCTAACCCGACAGGTGTGTGGTGTTTCCTTAGGGTGTGGTGTTTCCTGAAAACGAGGCGCTTCTACTAGGCTAGCCAGACAGACAACAGACACGTTCTCACAAGTGCCGTGGGCCACCTCAGGACTGGAACCAGTAGCAGTGTTCCTCCCAACAGCAAGTAGGCCAGGCTTCACGTGACCCTAACCCTAACCCTACCCCTTTTTACAGCTAAACCGCCTTTTTTCAAACCACGGCCGTTTCCAAGGAGGTAGCTGTTGTGTGTAGTAGCAGGACAGAAAGAGACTCGTAAACGGGGCCAGCTGTACCAGTAGCAGCTCCTGTGAGTAAGTGGTCGCGTAACTTTAACCCTAACCCCAGCCCCTTTTACAGCCAAACCCCTTTTTTCTCAACCTCAGCCTCAGCCTCAGCCGCTTTCTAGGAGCTAGCTGTGGTGTTTAAGTAAAAGGAAGACAGGAGGTGTCAGCAAGGCCTGCTGCCACTGCTCCTACCTATCCTATCCTATCCATAATTGTTGGTCGGAGGCATGTATGCCTCCGGGTTGTGGACCAGTAATAACCCCGGTCGTTTTTGTCGATCTTCGTTTCCGGGGGATGGCTCCAAGTTAAATTTCGAGATGGCTCCGGGTTTTCATATTTCATCGTAGAAAGACCAGAAAACTTGGAAATTCAAGATATAAGGTAAGTCAAAGCCCTCAGACTCATTCCCGACGGCAGAGTTGCGATATTTCTCATTGTTTTCGAGTTATTCAAGCAGCAATTAACCCCAAGTTGGGGTTAGGGTTACGCGACAGGGTTTGGATTATCAGGGTGAGACAAGAGGCGTAAACCTAGCGGAATCAGGTGTAAAAAGAAATAATATAGGGGTCAAGCATATAGTACAGTCTAGAGCCCGTATGTAGTGTTAAAGTCTAATAGTACACAATGGATCAGTTTATTCATTTGCTAGAATTACGAGTGATTATTTGCAAGAAGTGCTAGTATGCCATATTACCCAGCAAAATTGATACCCACTTCGCAGCCAAAAGCCACCGATTGAACAAGAAAGGGAGAGAGAGAATTATACAAGAGGTAGCCAAGGTAAACGAATTAATACAGAATGAAGAGGAGTTATCAAAGTATGACTTCCCATTCCCCACGGCCACGTCCAAGCCCGTCATAGCGTTACAATGCCTAGCAACGGATGGATTACGGTGTACAAGAGCCATCGATGGCCAGCCGTGCCCGTATGTATGTTGTACCGAGCGATGGATGCGAAAGCATAGTTGGGACGAGCATCAATGGAAGAGCAATGAGAAGGGAGGCCGGCCCCGGATGCAGAGGCCAGAACCAGCTAGGAAGGTCCCGTGGCGGACGGGAATCCATTGCCAACGGTTTTTCAAGCAGGGACCCAAATCACGGTATTTCGAGGTCCAACCCGTCGAAACAGGGCCACGTCCGACCCCACGAATGGCGTCCAGGACAGACCAGTTCAAGGCGGCCAAGCAGGAGATGCAGAGGGCATTTGAGAAGGCCGAGAAGGAGGAGAACCGTCGGATTAAGGAGACGGATGAGGCCAAAGAGCCGAGTCCATGGTTGAGACGGGTTGGGTGCATCACCCATTTGGCCGGCGTCGACCGGAAGGAAGTACGAGAGTTTGTTGAGCCGGTTGATGAAAAGGAGGACCCCCATTTGGCCATAATGTGCACGGCATTCGAGTGGTTGATTCAAGACGCACAGCACCATGCCGTGCGGGATGTGGTTGGGATACATACCTTGTTTGAGGCAAACAAGAAGGAGGTGGAGAAAGGGACGAACATGCCGTTTGATAGTTGGATGGATATCACGACGATCGAGCGGTATGTCGAGGTGTGGAAGCAGTTGTTATTGTTTGTGTTCCGAGCCGAGGATGATGAGGCCGAGTTCCGACCCCCGTACGTGTTGACCGAGGCGCAGCAGTCGGCCATGCAAACCGTGAGAGATAAGATCGGGGCGTTTCAGGAGTGGAAGGGGGAGCAGGAGAAGAACGCGGCGGGCGAAGACCGTGATGAAGATGACGGGTTCGATGATGGGGATGACGAGGAGGGGGTTGGGGTGTACCAAGGGGCAGGCGAAGAAGTCGATGAGGGTTTCGAGGATGAGATGTCCGAAGAGACCAAATGGATGCGGCAGATCCAGCGGGAGGTATTGCGGTTTTGCATCACGTTGTTAGACCACCCATTACAAGACAATGAGTACCAGAGTCCCATCATCAGCGGTTTGGCCGTTTTGATGATAAAGGGGGACAAAGGATGGCACGATGCCGAGGATTTCACCACCAAATATTCAGCGGTGATCAAGTTGGCACGGTTGATGGTCGTTCAGGAGGCGTACGAGCAGAGGCAAGAGCAGATTCGTACGTATCAGAGTGAGATGACAGAGGTTGAAGCGCGAAAGAAGGCGACCAGTTATTACCGGTTGGTGAAGCAGTTTGTCGCCCAGTTCACGACCATGGCCCACGGCGGCCGCGATCCCACGCCCATGCAGTGGATATATCAGACCCGTTCGTACGGATTCAAGATACGATACACGACGCCAGCGGCCGGGAAGATCCAGTGGATCCGGGACGAGGTGTTGTATCCCGGCACGCGTGTCCAGATGTCGCAGTTGCGGAGCATGGTGCACGGATTGATTGGGGAGGCGCGAGACGAGTTGTTTGGGAAGTTGATGGTAGTCACCGACGAAGGGGGCGTTCCCAGCATCGATTGGGACAACACCGTTGACCAGCCGTCGGAGACCAAGGTGGGTTGGTCGTTTTTGGACGACGAACGAAACAAATTCGGCGCCCACAAGGAGTGGTGGTTGTTTGAGCGGTTATACCAGGAGCAGGCGTTGCGGGAGCAGTTTTTGGACGACGACGGGTTGTTGAAGCCCGGTGCCGGTGAGGCATACCAACAACACGTGGAGCGGTTTTTGGAGTTGTTGTTGATATTGATCCATTTATGTGCGGGGCAGCCCAGTCGTGCAACAGAGATTTTGGGGTTGCGGTGGAAGAATACAGCCAACGGGGGCGTACGAAACGTCATCATAGAGAACGGGTTGGTGGGTTTGGTCGGCCAGTACCATAAGGGGTACCGCAGCAGCGGCAACATCAAGATTATCCATCGATATTTACCCAAAGCAGTTGGAGAGTTGTTGGTATATTATTTGTGGATAGTTTTGCCGTTTTGGGAGAAGATCCAGTTCCAGATGACAGGAAAGGTTGTGTCCAGTGCATTTTTATGGGGGGATGCCGAGAAGAAAGAGCATCGTCAGTGGACCGGTCCAGAGGGGGGTAAGAAAAGGGGGAAGGGGAAGAATGGGGCGAGAGGGGAAAAGGAGAAAACCCAGGAGGAAGAAAAGGGGCGGCGAACAAAAATGTCGTGGACATCAGAGCGGGTGCGGAAGATCATGCAGGACGCCAGCGTTCGATGGATGGGAAGCCAGTCCATATTAAGCATCAGTGCGTGGCGGCAGATTGCCATTGCCATATCACGGCGATATTGTCGAGAAAATCGATTCGAGGACGAGAGCGGGAAGTGCGACCCCGATGAGAATTGGGACGAGGATAATGCGGCGGGCGACGACCCGTGGGATTTGCAGGCCGGGCATGGGACGCATATTGCGGGTATGATTTACGCCCGTGAGTTGATGGAGGGCAACAACACCATCATCAGCCGTCGGGAGAAGTTTCGACAGGTAAGTTGTACGTGGCATCGATTTTTAGAGTTTGCATCCACGTGTCAGGGCGACGCCACGCGTGGAACCAAGCGCAAGCGTCCATCGTTTGAGGACGAGATGGACGAGGTGCAGGCGCAGCGGTGGAAGAAGTTGCGGACGGTCGATATTCAGCAGGCATTGGAAGAAATGTTTGGCGCCGGCACGCAGTTCCGTGGGTTGCAGAAGCCCGCGTTGGAGGCGATCATGAAGCACGAGAGCCCCATATTGGTGGTGATGGGGACCGGTGTGGGGAAGTCGATGTTATTCCAGATTCCGGCAAAGAGCGTGTCATCCGGGACGACGATTGTCATCACGCCGTTGGTGTCGTTGCAGGGCCATATGGTTGAGCGGTGTCAGCAGGTTGGGATTTCGTGTACGAAGTGGGATAGTCAGCGCATGGGGGAAATGCGAGCACAGATTGTCATCGTCACACCCGAGTCAGCGGTCAGCAAGACGTTTGGTACGTTTTTGAATGAGTTGCAGGGTCGTCGGGAGTTGGTCCGCATTGTGTTTGATGAGTGTCACACCGTTATGGACAGCACGCCCGATTTCCGACCCCAGATGCAGCAGTTGGGGGCATTATCCACGCGGGAGGTGCAGATGGTGTTTTTGACAGCCACGTTGCCAAAGCATACCGAGCCCGAGTTCATGCGGATTATGAAGATTAAGCCGGAAGAGGTGCAGACGTTTCGGGGAGCCACGACGCGGCGCAATATTGCGTATTCCGTCCACGAGTATGCCGATGAGAGCGATGAGACGGACGCCATTTGCAAGTTGGTGGGGGAGAAGTTAGAGCAGTATGCGGCACCCGCCAAGATCATTGTGTATGGGGGAAGCATTGAGCGGACCCAGGAGTTGAGCAAGGCATTAGGTTGTCACCAGTATTATCGCGAGGTGGGAGATCGAGAGGAGAAAGGGGCAATCATGGAACGGTGGCAGCGTGGCGATGGGCGGTTGATTGTAGCCACGAACGCGTTTGGGTTGGGAATCGATGCCCCCGATGTCCGGGTGGTAATTCACGCCGGGGACATTTACCAGATGCGGAGTTATAGTCAGGAGAGCGGTCGTGGTGGGCGGGATGGCGAGCGGAGTGAAGCCATGGTTGTGATGCCGGCCGGCAGGCAGGAGGAGTTGCAGAAGAAGATAGCACGGGCCAAAGCGCGGACACAACCGTGGAAGATCCAGAGTCGCGTGATGCGGCCGTGGGAGACCAAGCAGGTGGAGTGGGAGAAGATGGAGAGGTTTTTGAGCGGCAGTAGGTGTCGACGTATATATTTGGATAGCGAGATGGATGACCGACAGGACCGGAAGAGGTGCGAGGTGGGGGAGGAGCGGTGCGACGTGTGCGAGAAGGATGATGCCATGGTTGAAGACGGAGAGGCACGACGGGCGGCATACGTTGAAGAACAGAGAGTGATTCAAGAGCAGGCAGCACAGGCCGAGCGTGAGAGACAGGGCCCGTGGGTGGACAGCGGAATCGACGTTCCCAGCAGCAGCATGAATATTCCAGTGCCGAGCAGTGAGGTTTTGGTTCCCGGGAGTGTCATTGTTACCAGTCCCCAGCCATTCACGGACCAAGATATAACGTCGAGTGAGGAGGAGGGCCGACCCATACCCCAGTCACGGTGCAGTTCCGTCAGTTTCGATCAAGGATTTGCGGCCGACCAAGATGCGGTCGGCGAGAGCCGTACGTTCGAGGCCCAGAACCAACAGCGAAGCCAGCAACGATGGCGAGTCGAGGCCGACAGCCAGCGGGAAGGGCACGAGGTGTGGAATTTGGAAACCCGGTTGGATTCGTGGGTAGGCAAGTGCCCGTTGTGTTATACCCGGCAGTGCCAAGGGGGGGATGTTGATGTGCGGCATACATTGGAGGATTGTCCCGATGAATCACGGACGAAGGTGATGACAGAGATTGAGGCATTAAAGACGATCCGATTTGAGCCATATGCCAGTTGTACGTTTTGCACAGTGGCGCAGAAGGTGTGTACGCGGTGGGCGGAGACGCGAGAGGGCAGCAATCGTTTCCGAAAGGTGGAAGGAGGAGTATGTCAGTACGATGGGATCGTGCGCGCAGCCGTGGCAGCCATGAGTATTGCGGCGCCAGTAGAAGTGGCCAGGGAAGGGTTGTTTGGGCAGATGAAGGCGATGGGGATTTGGGGACGGGGGGAGGGTGAGTGGAGCGAAGAGGAGCACGCAGAGGTGAAACGAGTGATGTTGATTTGGTTTGGGAAGAAGATCATATGGGGAGGCATGGAAGCCAGTGTTTTATTACGTGTATTTTATTGGTTGACGGTTGGGTTGGAGGATGGGTTGGAGAGTATAGGTGGGATCGATATACCAAATAGACAATAGAATTGAGAATAACATAGATTAAACAAAGAGAGGGAAGTCGGAAGTAGGGGATAAACAATACAATGAAGGCAATAAATAAAGTAAAGGGATTATATTATTTGATGGTCAGAAGTTTATTTAATTTGGGAAGGTTAATAGATATTTTTTAAAAATGCGCCCAAAAAAACATTTAATAATGATATTAATAAGAGTTAGAGTTATAAGGCGTTATAGCGAGGGAAATCCACAATGAAAGGGGGTTAAACCACAACATAATGGGGGAAGCAAGCGGTACAGTTAGAGGAGATAAGAGGGTTAGAGGTGATGGAATAAGGGGGGGTCACGGACCAAGGAAGGAGATGGAGGAACCATAAATAAAGGGGGGGCAAACCACACGAACAGGAGGGACAAACCACAAATACAGGAGGGACAAACCACAAATAAAGAGGGGACAAACAAACCACACGAAAACAAAGGGAAAGGGTGTTATTATTTGATGGGTCGATGTTTATTTATGGTGCAAGGGTTCCAATATATTTTTTAAAAATGCAAAAAAAAAAAGAAAAAAAAGAAAATGATGATATAAAGATAACAATAGTCCAGTTGGTGAGGGGTCGGAAGAGGGTTAGAGGCATAGTAGTGTTAGAGTTATAGAAGGAAGGGTAAGCATATTCCAACCCGTTGGGCGAAGCCCGCCAACGGCCATCGGCAGAGGAGGAGGGGGGCGGGCAGGGTTTGGCATATATTGTACAGGGGGATTGGGATTTTGAGACGGTGATGCAAACAGCACGAGACATAGATGGCAGTGAGACACCAGTGAGGGACAAGATTTAAGTGGGTGAAAATGAGGGGGTTGGGGAGGAGTATATATTCAGACACAATTAGACGTGGCAAAGGGGGTTTCGGGCAATGTTAGGCAGTGCAAGATGAGCGACAGCGAACATACAGAGAAGAGCGGCAGCAAGAGGGCACAACAGGTAATAATCCAGGGGGTGTTGGCGAAGTTTTTGGTCAATGAGGAATACCAGAGGTTGATTTGCGTGGGGGAGGGATGCGGGGTGGGGTTGGAATTATGTTGGGTGGGAAGACATATGAGAAAGAGCCACAAGTTGAAGAAGAATATGGTGACGAGGGTGAAGCGGGGTATACGTGCAAAAAATTGGGGCCAGGGTTGGGGGAAATACGGTATGATGATGCCGGTGGATGGATTGAGGCCGCAAGAAGGGTTGGCAGTGTATGATGGGGCACGGTGCCAGTATTGCCAAATGTTTAGGGCGAGGACGGCAGAGGAGGTTGAACGACACTCGTATGAGTTGCATGGGGAGAGCACGTCATGGGAGAAGGTACGTGTGCAGTCGTGGGGCGGTAAGGGCGAGATTGGTGATTTATATTGGATTGTGGACGAAAAGGAAGGGCGTGGGTGTGACGAGAAAAAGGAGTTGGAAGTGATTGGGGAGAATTGTGAGGACAGTGAGGGGTGGAGCGAGGGGTTAAGTGAAAAGGAGAGTGTTGGGGGTCAGGAAAAGGACGAATTAGACGAGTGGGTTACAGGTGATGGAAGCACATGGGTTAGGAGGGAGGTGGACGAGAGATATTATGAAATGGAAGATGATTGGATTTTATGGAGCAGGTGGGTTGACGGGGAGGCAGGATTATGGGATATTTAGGTAGTAAGGAAAATATATGCCATGCAGGTGTAGGCCGCCGACGGCCAGCCCCCGGGGGGCAGATGGGAGCAGAGGGAGCGTGAACCACACGAAAAGGAGGGGCCAAACCATGAATTAAGGGGGATAGGAAGATAGAGAGGGCGCAAGCCGAACGGCGAAGCCGCCATGAAAGGAGCCCACGGCAGGTGGTAGGGTTGGGGGAATAGGAGGGGAGGGGGGTTTAACAGACCAAGGAAGGAGGGGGAGGTGGTGGAATAGGGAGGGAAGTGGAGGTCACGGACCAAGGAAGGAGATGGAGGAACCATAAATAAGGGGGGGGGGAACCATAATAAGGGGAAGGAAAAAGGGTTATTATTTAACGAGTTGATTTATTATTTATGGCCCGCGGGATTTGAAGGATTGTTCGGAAATTGGAAAAATAAAATAAAAAACAGTATAAATAAAAAGAGTGATGTTTTTTGGGATTTATTGATGGGCCGTGAGGGAACGCCGTTATATAGAAGAGAAGGGAATATATATTTCAAATCCATAGCCCAAAGCCATCCCGGAGAAGTCCGCCGATAGCCACCCAGAAGGGATGATGAGGGCGGGTAGGGTTTGGGGCATATGATAAAGATTTTGAGACGGTGTCGCAGGAACACGAGACATACATGGTAGTGAGACAGAATAGGCGGCAGGTTTTGGGGTCGGTAAAAACGAAGGGGTTGGGGTAGGATATATAGTCCAACAGGTCCAGCGCAGCACAGGTTATACAGACAACAGCAAGCATGGCAATGCAGGAAGCGACAATGAGCGATGCAGCCGAGGTGTTGGAGGTTTGGGAGAGTATGTTTAAGGTTAATGAGGAGTACCAAAAGTTGATTTGCGAGGAATGCAGGGTCGGGGTCATATTGGGTTTTGTTGGGAAGCATTTGAAGAATAAGCACGGGGTCAAGAAGGTTATGGCGATGAAGATTGAGAAGTATATACGTGCACAGCATCAGGATTGGGTGGATGGTATAGGGTTCAAGCCAAGGGATGGATTAGGTCCGCAGAAAGGGTTGGACGTGTTTAATGGGATTCAATGCAAGTTTTGCCGTGATTTCAATTCGCGGTTAGTAGCAGAGGTGGAAGAGCATTGGCAGTTGATGGGGCATGGGGAGATGAAAGGATGTTTGATAAAGCCGGTGCGGATGCAGTCGTGGGTTGGTCGAGAGGGCAAGCGTCCGGATTTATGGGTTGTGGAGGAGAGGGAGAGAGGGGGAAAAGATGAAAGCAAAGCGTGGGAAGGGAGTTCCGTGGGTTGCAAGGACGAGGAGTGGCAAACAGAGGAGGGATGGGAGGTTGGCGATTGTCAGTTGGAGGGAATTAAACAGGGTGGGATGGAAGCAGAATGGGTTGTAGCGTAGCAGAGGGTGGAGGTGGGAAGGGGCGGATTGTTGAAACGGAAGTAGACGGAATAAGGGTTGATGGTAGGAATAGAGTTATGGAAGGGAGTAGAAAAGGAGTAAGCGCATTTCAACCCATCCGGCGAAGCCCGCCAACGACCACAGCCAAATAGCAAGAGAGTCGGGGATTGGGAGTGACGTCAGGGGCCGGATTAAGGTAGGTTGGATTATAAAATGGCAGTAGGTTAAAGTAACGACATGTTAAAGGCACAACATCACAAAGTCAAGCAACATCAACAGAGTCATTATGAGCGATAACGTGGAAAATGAGAGGAAAATGCAAGACGTTTTGGGGAGATTTTGTTTAATAAACAAAGAATTCGGAAGATTGATTTGCGTTGGGGAGGGATGCGGGTTCGCCATGGGAGGGTCGGAAATGGAAGATCATTTAGTTGACATGCATGATGTTGGCAAGTTTACGGCGAGACGGGTTGCAAGAAGTGTTAGTTTATCGATGGCAGGGGGTCATAGGGAGGGGATACCATCAGATGGGTTAGAGGCGCAAAAGGGGTTGGCAGTTTTTGATGGGTTACGATGTGCACGTTGTGGGAAGTGCAAGACAAGGGTTTTTGGAGAAGTCGAGAGCCATTGGTATGATGTCGGGCATGAGGATACAAAGGGCAGTGTAGTAGAGTTGGTGCGGTTGCAGCCATGGGGTGATCGGAAGGGGGGACAGGGAGGGTATTGGGTTGTGTGTGAAGGGAAGCATAGCGGTAGTGAGGAAGGAATGGAGTCACGGAGGAGGGAGGGGGCAGCGCCAGCAGAGGAGGAACCGATGGAGGAGAAGGTGGAGGAATCAACAGCAGGGGAGGAGGAATCAATGGAGGAAGCGGCACCAGCGGCGTAGGAATCAGTGGAGACACCGATGGAGGAGGAATCAAGGGAGGAGGCAGCGCCCGCGGAGGAGATGGTGGAGGAGGAAGCACCAGCGGAGGAGATGGATTTGAAGGAGATTCGGGATAATATTACAGAGGAGAGTGAATGTTGGAGTAGTGAGGAGGAAGGTCAAGAAGAGACGGAGGGACGCGAGGAGGAGGCGAATTTGGATGGGTGGGAAGGGGATTGTTTCGGGTGGAGGTAGAGGGAGGAGGGGGGTGAGAAGAGAGTCCGGGGAAAAGGGGCCAAAGGAGCAGACAAAGACGGAGGTGGGGAAAGAATTGAGACAGGGAGTTTACAAGACACATGGAAATGGTATTCAGTTAAGCAAACATGACAGGTGTAGAAGAGATTCCAATGTATGGATTCAAAGAGAGCCAGGCCATAACCCCGTTGCGGAGCGTGTTTATAATGAGGGTCAGGGTTATAGGGAGGCGAGAGTGTCAGGGTTATGGGGAGGCGCGAGGGTCAGGGTCATGGGGAGACGAGCAGGGCAGGGTCATAGTTGAGTGTTTTAGTTGGGATCAAGGGTCATAGTGAAGAGTGAGGGTTAGGGTCAATGTCATAACGAAGGTAAAAAAACAACAGTTGTCTACCACTTATGTGAGGCTCCTTTTTCGGTGAAAGAGTAAAATTGCGGGTTGCTGATTGGGCGAAGCTACCCCTGTCTAGCGCGCTTTCCGGTAAAAGAGTTACGGTAAAAGAGGAAATAGGGGTCTGTGGTCGTAGGGTGTTTCTATTGCCAAATACATAGGGTATCGGGTTTATATAGTTACAAATATGTTTTTATATGATCCTGTCCATGGTGTAGTGGTATGTCGTGAGTGTAGGTCTTGCATCGTCCCAGGTCGGTCTGGGCAAGAGCGGCACCTTCGAGCGGATCCACACCGGCTTTTGGGCGATGTGCTCAAGACAAAGGTCCAACTATTGAGTAATTACGAGCTTAAGACCATTGAGGAGCTTAAAAACCAGGCGCACAAGCTGAGGGCTGGGTGTGCACCAATTGAGGGCCTGGCCACGTACGATGGCTTCTGCTGTCTCCATGCGCAATGCGGCTACTGCACGCGGCATTTGCCCAAGATGAAAGAGCACGTAAGTTGTTCTCATAAAATCAAGACGGCAGAGCATAAGACAAGGCAATTGTGGAAAGAGTGTACGCTGCAGACATATTTTGTGGGGAAGGGCCGAATTGATTATTTTATTGTGGTTGATAAAAATAAAAATGAGGAAAAACTAAATATATTGGAATTATCAACACCATTGAAAGAAGAAGAGAAGGCGCTTTTCATAAAGCTAGAGGAGGACTACCAAGACGTCAAGGGAGATATTGAAGAGCAAGCCAGCATTGTCCATGACTTTGCGGATTCTAGGTCAGAGAGAGTCCCTTGGCTTGAGCGAGTGGAATTCCCATCGCACACGGCCAAGCTAAAGGACGAAGAGATCTGGAGCTCGTACAAGCTGCTACCAAAAAAAGAGGTCGATGGGGGTGCTGAAGGTGCTACAGATCCTAACCTAGTCCGCATCCTGGCTGCCGCCGAGGCTATGTTGAGAGATGCCTACAAGCTATGTAGTGATACTTCGCCAGACCGGAAGATGACGCAGCAGCGGGCCAATATTCTGAACGAATTCTATGCTGGGGCGTCAGGAAAAGCAGACGGGTTCCGGCATTTCAAGAACCCGTCGACTCTGGTCACGTACTTTACTACCATGAAGCAGCTCCTGGTATACTACTACCGCGTGGTGCATTGTGATGGCGGCCATTTCACACGGGCTAAGCCAGACCAAGTGCTGCCTGGGGATATCATCCGGCCGACGAAAACACAGACTCAAGCTATGGACGAGATAATGGCAGCCTTGGCTGTTGAGGATGAAGCAGAGGCTGAGCTGGCTCTCAAGCATGCAATTCGGCGACTATATCTAGCCATGATTTGCCACACGGTTGGCAGCGTGCCGTTCAAATCACCCGTCTTAAGTTTCTGCGCCATGTTGAGCAGGAAAGTCCGTGGGAAAGGCCGGGGATTGTGGGAGGAGCCGGGAAATTTCAACAGCCATCTGTCCGCTCTAACGTGGGTTGCCCAGCTGGTGATCTTTGACTATGCTTGCTTCCAGGAGCAGGATGATGAAGATCAAATTCCTGTCTTCCTTGCCAGAATGTGCAAGAAGTTCTTCCAGCAGCTAGCCGAGACACCATTTGGGCACATTTTGCAGTGGCGGCTCTATCTGTTTAAGGTTGGAAAGGCTGCAATTGCAAAGCACCAGGCTCGGTGGTCTCTGGATGGGCAGACCGTGGAATACCGTGGGGTAGAGCTACAGATGACGCAGATATCACATTTGATTCTGTCCGAGTACCAGAAAGCCCACTCCCTGCTTTGGGATGAGCTATTATTTGGGGGCAAGGGCCTGATTCCCATGGAATCGTGGAGGCTAAAGGATGACCTAGATATGGAGGAGTTTGGGGGGTCATGGCTCTCTCATCCCAGCAACTCCGAATTCCTCGATGGCGCTGAGCTTGCTCTCTTCAGACGGATCCAGGGAAATCCCCAGTTGCGGGCTATGTTCTTGACCACGGCTGCAGACGGAAGTGTGGCCTTGTGTCCGAAGGCTATGAAGATCTACGAGGCACATGCTCAGGACTTCCTAGGGTCAGGGTTGATACTCTGCCACGTCCCACCAGGCCCGCCACTACGAGCATCCGAGTTGCTGTCAGTGATGTGGCGTAATACTGCCCGGCAGCGCCATATGTTAATGTGGGAGAAGCTAGTTATGATATATGTCCAGTATCACAAAGGCCAGCAGCAGTCAGGTGTTTATAAGGACAACATTCGGTTCCTCCCAAAGGCAATTGGGGATTTGTTGCTCATGTACATCGCATATGTCATTCCCCTACGGCAGATGTTTCTACGGCAGCAGACTCCAGGTGCTCTCATTTCCCCATATCTCTGGTCAAAATTGGACGGGACGGTATGGGCTGACGAAACTCTCGCTGCTTGCTTGGCTAAGGCCTGTACTCGTGCGCAGGTTCCGCGGTTCAAGACGGCACGATGGCGACAGTTTGCAGCGTCGATAACCAAGGAGAAGTTTGCGGCCAAGGAGCGGGCCAATTTTGATGTAGAGGATACCGCAGGAGACGATATAGAGGACGAGCTGGATCTTGTTGCCCTGGCAGAGCTCAGCAACCACAGCTACCACACCTTCAACCATGCGTATGCTGGCACGACAACACTCACGATGAACACGCTGCTTCACCGTAGCTACCGAGCTTCAGAGAGCTGGCGTACGTTGTTCCGAATTGACCATATCCTTCAAGGAAAGCGGCCACGGGGCGCTTCTGAGACGCTCTCGCTGCGGATGCTTGATGCGTCCAAGCGGGGCCAGGTTCGAAGAAAGGGGGCGTATTCTAGGGCAGACTTAGAGGCGGTTGCTTGTAGGCTATATAATATGCCTGAGATGAAGCTTCGAATTCCGGGTCAGCGGGATGGTCTACTTGCCATGATGGGCCCTCACCCAGCCGAGCAGGTACTGCTGGTAATGGGAACAGGGTCTGGGAAGTCGCTGGTGTTCATGGTTGGGGCATGTGTCGCAGATGCTCGAACTACAATACTGGTTCTCCCTATGGTTGCTCTCCGTGGCGATATGTTGGACAGGTGCCGTCGAGTAGGCATGCAGCCTCTAATCTGGAGTATCGAGCGCAGGGATTCGGCGTCGCTGGTCATCATGTCAGCCGAGGCTGTCTGCACGGAGAGCTTTCTGGAGTATGCACATCTGCTTGTCAACCGTCAGCAGCTTGATCGGATAGTTATTGACGAATGTCATCTCACGATCACAGCTAGCGATTACCGTAAATGCATGTCACAGATTGGGTGGTATGTCCGGCAGGTCAAGACGCAGACGGTCTGGCTGACAGCTACTCTTCCGCCAACCATGCAGGATGACTTTATCGAGCACAACAAGCTAGTGCGTCCTAGGATCATCCGGGAGTCGACGAACCGGCCAAACATTAAGTACATGATCAGCCGACATACGGGGGCTACTACGCTGGTAGAGGTTGCAGCAAAGTTGGTGCAGACATACTGGCCCCGAAAGCAGATTTTCAATCACGCGCGGGACAAGATCATCATCTATTGCCAGAGGAGAGATGATGTTGGCAAGCTTGGGGAGATCCTCGGGTGCCCAACATATACCTCAAAGTCTGGTACTGAAGAAGAGAAGGCGGAGATTCTATCAGAGTGGCTTAGGAGGCCCGAGCAGCCAGTGATTGTGGCAACCAGCGCTCTTGGGATTGGATTTGACTACCCGTCTGTACGGTGGGTTGTCCACGTCGACGCACCTCAGAAGATGTCAGACTTCTCGCAAGAATCCGGACGAGCAGGGCGGGATGGCAGTAAGGCGTCCTCAATCATACTCCTGCGGTCGACGTGGGCGGCACAGACTAGCGGGTGTTTGTCTCCTGACCAAGAAGCCATGGACGTGTACCTCACGCAGCAGCACTGCAGCCGTGGGGTTCTCAGCCAGTTCCTAGACGCAGAAGCTGACTGGCGGTGGTGTATGGCCGGTGAAGAGGCGTGTCAGGTGTGTGTCACAGGGCATAAGGAAGCACGACCTCTGGATGTACAGTATCGGCTGAGGAAGGTGGAGCAGATTGAGTTTACTGGGCCTGCAGAGGTGCTGCGACAGGATCAGGTGCGCGATGAGGTGCTCGAGGGGTACGAGAGAGACCTTGAGGTAATGAGTGGGAGCTGTCTGTACTGCCGCGTTCAGGGGCGAGGGTTCAACCACAGTGGGAGCGAGTGCAGCCGGCGGTTCGAGTGGATCAGGGCAAAGACGGAGGCGTTGGTGGCGCAGAAGAAAGAGGGCAGGGAGTGGATCGAGCGGTATCTAGCATGCTGGAAGTGCTATCAGCCGCAGGAAATATGCCGGGCAGCAGATCCTGAGCATGAGGAGAGCGAGTGTCGGTTTCCTGACATGGTGATGGGGTTGTGCTACGGAGCGTACAACCGGGTAGGGGGTGGGAGGTGGTTGAGTAAGCACTTTGGGGTGCAGTTCTCAACACAGGTAGAGTATATGGTGTGGCTTGGGAGTAGGGGGTCGCTCGGGGGGAACGAATGCATCCAGGCAAACTGTGTGGTAGCTGTAGCATTAGGGGAGATGGGTGGGTAGGGGTCAACTAAGGGGTAAGTATGGACCCTAACCCTAACCCTAGAAAACCTAGTGAGAACAAAGTGTTTCTACAAGGCTAGCGACCCAATTTCCTTCTACACCTCTTGACTATTCCTATAAACAAATGGTTGTTAATAACCTCTTTTTCTAACTGTTCACTAGGTTCCTACAAATAACCAAGAGTATTTTATAAGGGTCTGGAAACAGTAGCTAGAGGGTGCTGTTAAAGGCAGCAGAGCCCCTACTCTAGCCACTCTGTCCCCCTAGACCCTTTTAAAAGTTAGAGAGTAGCAGTGGCCTCCCTACTCCTTTCAGGGTAGGGAGGACCTGACCCTAACCCTAACCCTACACCTTTTTACAGCTAAACCTGTTTGTTCTTAGGGTTAGCTGCTTTCTAGGAGCTAGGTGTAGTGTTGGGTAGTTAGAAAGAGGAGGAGAAGTGAGCAGAAGCTGTTGCTACTGCTTACAGTTACCTAGGGGCAAGAACGCCAGAAGTCCTTCTAAGGGAAAAGGGGGTTTCACTAAGTTGGCCCCCCTAACCTGGAACTACTTAGAACCTAACCGCTAGTGAGTTAGGAAAGGAGAGTTGGGTTTTAGTGAGTTAGGAAAGGAGAGTGAGTTAGGAAAGGAGAGTGAGTTAGGAAAGGAGAGTGAGTTAGGAAAGGAGAGTGAGTTAGGAAAGGAGAGTGAGTTAGGAAAGGAGAGTGAGTTAGGAAAGGAGAGTGAGTTAGGAAAGGAGAGTGAGTTAGGAAAGGAGAGTGAGTTAGGAAAGGAGAGTGAGTTAGGAAAGGAGAGTGAGTTAGGAAAGGAGAGTTGAGTTTTAGTGAGTTAGGAAAGGAGAGTTGGGGGGTTAGAAGATGAGATTGGGTTGGTTAAATAAAATGGGTTAGGGTTAGGGTTAGGGTTAGGGTTAGGGTTAGGGTTAGGGTTAGGGTTAGGGTTAGGGTTAGGGTTAGGGTTAGGGTTAGGGTTAGGGTTAGGGTTAGGGTTAGGGTTAGGGTTAGGT
>JASCQD010000018.1:0-14356 GCA_030180035.1 Pseudogymnoascus sp. SDFLT0511
CACACAAGTTCTAAAGTAACAGTAACCTTATATACATATAATGCTGAAAAAATTTTTTTAACTTTAAAATTGAAAAATTTATTAAAAGCTTTCTTTACCCCTAAACTTAAAAATCTATCTTTAATAAATTTATTTCATGATATAAATGTTTATAAAAAAGGAATTTCTCTTGTAGATTATTTAGAAGAGTTAAAATCTAATTTAAAGTTAAACCTAGATTTAAAAGTAGACCCTTATATGGAATCATATTTAGATATTTTAGATGAAATGATAATTTTAAGTAAAAATGATAAAATAGCTAATAAAAAACTGGACCAATTTTATACAGAATCCTTAAGAAAAAATTTTTTAAGTAAAGAAATTAAAGAGATTGCTACATGTAAACTTTTACTTAACTTAAATAAATCTAAATTTGAGGATGAGTTTATAATAAAATTAAAAGGAATAATAGGTAAACTATATAATAAAGAAGTAGAATTTAATATTGTAAATTTAAAAACTTTGTATTTCAATAGTGACATTTTTACAGAAGTAATATCTACAAAAATAAAAAATAGAAAAAATAATCTCTTAAATGTCTTAAAATCTTCCTTATATCTAGTTAAATTACCAAGAGTTAATAAGATAAAAGAAAATAGTGTAAAAGTAGATAAATTTTGCTTAGATCACCTTAATAATTTACACATTAATTCTAGTATAAATAAATATAACACAGATAAGGATACGTTAGATCAATTATTATTAGATATATTACCTTCTTCAACGTTTATGTTAGGTGATAATGATAAAACGGCTTTAACAGCTTTTAATGAAAATTATATTAATACTTATAATCCGTTAGATATTGTAATTGATTCTTTGAAAAATAAGAATGTGGCGGGTGTAAGATTAGAAGCTAAAGGTAGATTAGGTAAACGTTCTTCTGCTGCCTCTAGATCTGTATTTAAGGTAAAATGAAAAGGTAGCATTAAAAATTGGGATTCTTCTTATAAAAAATTATCATCGGTAATGTTAAGAGGTCATGCTAAATCTAATGTGCAATATACTTTAATAAATACAAAAACACGTAGTGGTGCTTTTGGTCTTAAAGGTTGAATAAGCAGTAAATAACTACTAAATAGTGTATTTTAATTGTTATTTTTAATTCTCGCGTTGCATTTACTATATAAAAAGAAATGAAGAAATAGTCTGAACCATCTTGTGAAAGATGGAAATAAAGGATAAATAACCTTTATGATAACAAATTTTGAACAGGCTAATTGCGCCAGGAAGTACAAATTGAGTGCGCAGTTTGGCACCTCGATGTCGGCTTAACTTATCCACATGAATGCAGGAATCATGAAGGGTTCGACTGTTCGTCGATTAATAAGTTACACGAGCTGGGTTAAATACGTCGTGAGACAGTATGGTTTCTATCTTCTAGAGGAAATTAGAATAAAATAAGGATAGCCCCCTCGTACGAAAGGAGCTGGGTATATTAACCTATGGTTTACCTGTTGTTTATGTGCCCAATATTAATAAAAGTATAATTAAGTTTATACAGGGATGTTACTTTCACTTAAGTAAATATATAGCATAGGCACGGCAGGAACGCTACGTTAGTTAAAGATAAGTGCTGAATGCATCTAGGCGCGAAACTTACTTTAAGATATTCTTAAATATAGGTAGTTTAACACTACGATTTCCATATTTTATTAAATATGTGATTAATAGGCTTTAGCTGAAAGAATTTAAATGTTTTTAGGCATAAAGTACTAATTTTATAAATAACTGATTATTATTTATATCTTACATTATATTATCTCTTTTGTTTTTGTAAACATATAGAAAAAAAAATCTAGTTTCTTTTTAGGCTAATAAATAAGCCTGGTTAGCATAAAAGTAATGTAGCTGTTTTGTAACCAGCTGAAGCAAGTGCGATACTTGCACTGGGCTTGGTTTTATCTATACGTATATAAGATTTATAATTATAGTATTATATATAGCATATAGACCTTACACCGATAATAGGTAATGAGTATAAAACGGTTTATACTTTCGGTGTTGATGTATTAAATTGGTTTAATTCAGTCATAAAGGCCTTATAGTCGAGGGGTTAAGACTTGATACTTTCACTGTCATATTCGAGGGTTCGAGTCCCTCTAAGGTCAATGAATAAAATCATTTTTATTTAATATTATGCAAATGTTACAATCTTATTTTGTAAATGTTATAGTGTAATATACATATATTAGTACATGTATATAAGCTATATGTGGTTTAGGTCGGTATTCACAAAGGTTATAGTTTAAAGGTTATAGCTTAATTGGTAAAGCAAGCTGCTCATGACGGTTTAGATGAGTGTTCAAGTCACTTTGGCCTTAATATTATATAGTCCGAGTGCTGGAATTGGTAGACAGGGTAAACTTAAGCTTTACTGATATAATATCGTGAACGTTCAAGTCGTTTTTCGGATAGTATTTAACTAAATAAATTATTATTTGATTTATAGTATATAAATATTATTATTTGGTTTATAATATATAAATAATATATATAGAGGTTTATGATTTAAATCTATATAAAGGGGACATAGTTTAATTGGTAAAACTGCGACTTTGCAAGTCGTTATCTCAGGTTCGATTCCTGATGTCTCCATAATTAAATATAAATTTAGCTCGAGAAGCTCAATTGGTAGAGCGGGATCTTGAAGCGATCTAGGTTGTAAGTTCAACTCTTATCTCGAGCATATTTGCTGTATAGTGTATTTAATTAATAAAGGTAGTGATGGAATTGGTAGACATGAATAGCTTAGGACTATTTGATTTTATTATCTTACCCGTTCAAGTCGGGTTTACCTTATAAATTGTATACAATATGTCTATTTAAGTATAATAAAGTATACTCTATTTTTATATACCTATGCTGTAGACTAATAGGCAAGTCATAGGTTTTTGATACTTATTATTGGGTGTTCGAATCACTTCAGCATAATAAAACCTAAAAAGACAAAGGTGGGTATAGTTCAATCGGTAGAACGACTGTATGTGGCACAGTATGTTCCCTGTTCAAGTCAGGGTACTCACCCTTTAAATTAATAAAAGATAAAATATAAGTCAGCCAGGATAGTTTAATTGGTTAGAACATTAATTTCATGCATTAATAATGAGAATTCAAATTTCTCTCCCGGCTCATGTTAATTCTTTCACTTATTTCATTATTAATGTCGAATGCCGTTTCATTGAGACGAGACAAATCTATTTTATATAGCAGAATAACTATAATAATTTTATTATTATCTAGTTATCTTACTTTAGATAGTTTATATATAACAAACTTAGATACAGGGATAGGTTTATACGGGGGTTTATTTAGTGCTACAAGCATAACTCATACATTTCAGTTATTTATTTTTTTAGTTAGTGCAGCTATATTACAATTAACAAGTTTTTATCCTAGAAAAGTATTTTTTAAAAACTCTTCTAAGTTATTGTCTTATAATGCAATTAACTTTAAATCTAAAATATTAAATAAAATGGGAGAACAATTTAAAATAATAGAATACCCTTTAATTATATTGTTTATTATAACAGGGGCTGTTTTTTTAGTTTCAACAAGTGATTTAGTGTCTATTTTTTTAAGTATAGAGTTACAAAGTTATGGATTATATTTATTAAGTACTATTTATAGAAATTCTGAACAAGCAACTAGTGGAGGTCTTACTTATTTTTTATTAGGTGGATTAGCTTCTTGTTTTATTTTATTAGGTTCGGCCCTTTTATACGCTAATTCAGGTACAACTAGTCTTGATGGTATATATGTTATTGCTAGTATAAGCGACTTAGGTAGTGATATAAGCAATAATACTCAATCTTGATATAAACCTGATTATATAAATATGTCTTTACTAATATTATGTGTAGGATTTTTATTTAAAATAAGTGCTGCACCTTTTCATTTTTGATCACCTGATGTTTATGATGCTGTACCTACTATAGTTACTACATTTATTGCTATAATAGCAAAAATATCTATATTTATATTCTTTTTAGAGTTAGTGCACTATACTAGTAATTCCTTATTTACAAATAATTTTAGTTGAACTACTAGCTTATTAGTTAGTTCTTTACTATCATTAATAATAGGTTCAGTTTTAGGTTTAACACAATTTAGAATAAAAAGATTATTTGCCTATAGTACTATAAGTCATGTAGGATTTATATTATTAGCTTTAAGTATTAACAGCATAGAGTCAATTCAAGCTTTCATATTTTATTTAATGCAATACTCTTTAAGTAATTTAAATGCATTCATGTTGTTATTAGCAATAGGTTATTCATTGTATTGCTATAGTAATGAGAATAAAAAATATAGTTTTTTATTAGATAAGAATAACTCACCTATACAATTAATTAGTCAAATGAAAGGTTTCTTTTATATAAATCCTATGTTAGCTTTAAGTTTAGCTATTACTTTATTTTCTTTTGCAGGTATACCTCCTCTTATTGGATTTTTTGCAAAACAGATGGTATTAAGTGCAGCTTTAGATAATGGGTATGTTTTCTTAACACTAGTTGCAATATTAACTAGTGTGATAAGTGCAGTATATTATTTAAATATTGTAAAAGAAATTTTCTTCGATAAACCTGAATATAAGGTAAACCCATATATTTCAGATGTTGACATGTATGCGACTATAACTAAAAAAAATGGTATAGTTCAAAAATTAAGCTTTAAATACGATAGCATAATACTATCAAGCCATTTAACTATAACAATAAGTATTTTAACTTTAATAATCTTATTGTTTATTTTTATGCCTCAAGAATCATTAAGTATGTCAAATATATTAGCATTAATATTATTTAACTCATAATGTCTAGTATAACTTTTTTTTTTGTCTTTATACCCTTATTAGCTATCATTTTATTAGCTGTAAATTTAATATTCGCTCCTCACAACCCTTATGATGAAAAGGATAGTGCATTTGAATGTGGTTTTCATTCTTTTTTAGGACAAAATAGAACACAATTTAGTATTTCTTTTTTTATATTTGCCCTTTTGTTTTTATTATTTGATTTAGAAATACTTTTAGTTTATCCTTATGTAGTTAGTGCATATGCTAATGGTGTATATGGTTTAACTATAATGCTTGTATTCTTTTTAGCCTTAACCTTAGGTTTTGCATTCGAATTAGGTAAAAATGCCTTAAAAATAGAAAGTAGACAAACTTACACTTTACAAAGTAATTACATTAAAATTAATAAAATAGTAGGTAAACCTGCAAAAGTTTAAAAATTTTTTTGTATTAGATATATCGGGGTGGGATATATTTTATCTTTTCTGTCTGCTTTATTTAATTTTATTTAATATATGTTACTATCTCTTTTATTAGTTATACCTTTAATAGGAATATTTATAATATCCACTTGCTTGTCTTATGATACCTCTGCCTTAAATAATAAACGTATAAAAATAACAGGTTTAATAACATCCATTGTTAATTTAATATGTTCATTCTTAATATTCATACTTTTTGATTTTAGTGTTAATCAATTTCAATTTGTACAAGAGTATCATGAAGTTAGTTCATATGATTTTTATTTAGGTGTTGATGGGTTATCTATATATTTTGTACTATTGACTACTATTATAGTACCTATAGCACTACTTTCTAACTGAAACTCTATAAAAGAAAATATAAGATCTTATGTTATTATTATATTATTATTAGAAAGCTTATTATTAGCTGTATTTTTAGTATTAGATATATTATTATTTTATGTGTTTTTTGAAAGTATATTACCCCCTTTATTTTTATTAATTGGTTTATTTGGATCAAGTAATAAAGTAAGAGCAAGTTTTTATTTATTTTTATATACATTATTTGGGTCATTATTCTTATTATTATCGATACTTACGATGTCATCTGTAATGGGGACAACTGATTTTGATGCTTTATATAAAACTAATTTCAATTACTCTACGCAATTATTCCTATTTTATGGTATATTTATAGCATTTGCTATTAAAACACCCACTATCTTTTTAAATACATGATTATTAAAAGCTCACGTTGAATCACCCTTAGGTGGTAGTATCCTATTAGCTGCTATTGTGTTAAAATTAAGTTTATATGGTATATTTAGACTTATATTACCTTTATTACCTAAAGCTTCTTTAGACTATACATATATAGTATACCTTATAGGGGTAATCACTATAATATATGCTAGTTTTAGTACATTAAGAACAGTAGATATTAAAGAGCTAATTGCATACAGTTCTGTTTCACATGCTGCAGTATATTTAATAGGTGTGTTTAGTAATACAATACAAGGTATAGAAGGAGGTATAGTTTTAGGTTTAGCTCATGGTTTTGTTTCTAGTGCTTTATTTATATGTGTAGGTGGTGTATTATATGATAGATCTGGAACTAGATTGATATCTTTTTATAGAGGTATAGCTCAAATTATGCCTGTATTTTCTATATTATTCTTTATATTATGTTTAGCTAACTGTGGTGTTCCTCTTACTTTAAATTTTGTAGGGGAATTTATGTCTTTATATGGTGTATTTGAGAAATTACCATTATTAGGTGTAATGGCTAGTTCTTCTGTTGTCTTTTCAGCTGCTTACACTATTTTCATGTTTAATAGAATAGCTTTTGGAGGAGCCTTCTTTTTAACTTTAAAAAACCAATTTAGTTTAGTAGATTTAAATGTACGTGAATTTTACATGCTATTTAGTTTAGCTATTCTTACAGTAGTCTTAGGAATATACCCTGCTCCTATTTTAGATGGATTACATTATGCAGTGTCAACATTAATATACTCGGTTTCTTTCCCTTCCTAATATTATATTATTTTTATATTCATGATGATTAAATAAAATCATTAATAAATACATACTTGTATAGAAAATTCGAAGAGTATTTAGATTTGGACACAGAGTCTGAACCAGACAAAGGTAACAAACGAGTTAGGACTCATTAATAATAACCCACGGGTGTTGTTTCTTAATTTTATACTTTTTTTGCTCTTTTATTTAATTCTAATCTGTTTTTCCCTTTATATACCAATTACTTTTACTATTAATACTTATACAATATTATATTATGGATACAAGCAAAAAAGATAATAAAAACAAATGATTTATTATATTAAAAATAGCTTTTTTAATTATTGTGACGCACCTAGTCCTTGAGGTTTATACTTCCAAGATACTGCTACTCCACAAATGGAAGGATTAGTAGAATTACATGATAATATTATGTTTTATTTAGTTATAGTATTATTCGCTGTAGGGTGAATAATGTTGTCTGTAATTAGAACGTATGCTCATGAAAAGTCTCCTATATCACACAAATACCTAAATCATGGTACATTAATAGAATTAATATGAACTATTACTCCTGCTTTAATATTGATACTTATAGCTTTCCCTTCTTTTAAATTATTATATTTAATGGATGAAGTAAGTGATCCGGCTATGTCAGTATTAGCAGAAGGTCACCAATGATACTGAAGTTATCAGTATCCTGATTTTTTAACAGATGACGGGGACTTTATAGAATTCGATTCATATTTAGTACCAGAATCTGACTTAGCTGAAGGAGGTTTAAGAATGTTAGAAGTTGATAATAGAGTTATACTTCCAGAGTTAACACATGTTAGATTTATTGTTACAGCTGCTGATGTTATACATTCTTTTGCTTGCCCGGCTTTAGGTATTAAATGTGATGCATATCCAGGTAGATTAAATCAAGTATCTGTACTTATAAACAGAGAGGGTACATTCTACGGACAGTGTTCAGAAATATGTGGAATTTTACATAGTTCTATGCCTATAGTTATAGAATCAGTTAGCATAGAAAAGTTTTTATCTTGATTAGAAGATCAATAAAATATTAATTTTTATTAATAATATTAAATATCTTTTGTTAATTAAATATTAGTAATTGATAAATGTTAATAAAGGGTTAGTTTATTGTTTTATATGGTTATGGATTGACAAATAATACACATATTATTTATATAGTATGTGTATAAAAAGAATTAACTTAAGGGTAAAGTATTATTAAAACAATAACATAAGTGTTCAATTCACTTATTCTTTTATATTTTTATTTAGATCGATCTTAGTGTAATAAAAATATAAATGGTCTTTTATAGTGCCTTTTAATTATTATTACACGATTCAAATCCCATAGGTTTTAATACAGTAAGCGGCTATAAGTTAATGGTAAACCCGACGTCTTCCAAACGTTTTATGTCGATTCGAATTCGGCTAGCCGCAAAAAAGCCAGTAATTACACTCGCTATAATCTGTTTTTAAATAATATACCTCCCTATTTCTTATGATAAAATGTATCAATTAAAAGAATAGAGTCTTAGATTTCTAATCTGTCTGGTTCACGATCGATTACTTCCCAATTTACTTCTTATAATGAAAGTATAATTAATCAGAATAATATTGTTACTAAAAACAACAATAGTATATTAAAATCTAGTATTTCACTTTGAACAGAGAGATGATTTTTATCATCTAATGCTAAAGATATTGGAACATTATATTTAATATTTGCTTTATTCTCAGGATTATTAGGTACAGCTTTTTCAGTCTTAATCAGATTAGAATTAAGTGGACCTGGTGTTCAATATATAGCAGATAATCAATTATATAACAGTATAATAACAGCACACGCTATATTAATGATTTTCTTTATGGTTATGCCTGCTATGATAGGAGGATTTGGTAATTTTTTACTACCTCTTTTAGTTGGGGGTCCTGATATGGCATTCCCTAGATTAAATAATATAAGTTTCTGATTATTACCACCTAGTTTAATATTATTCCTTTTTGCTAGTGGTATAGAAAACGGAGCAGGTACAGGTTGAACATTATATCCTCCTTTAAGTGGTATACAAAGTCACAGTGGACCTAGTGTTGATTTAGCTATATTTGCTTTACACTTATCAGGTATAAGTAGTTTATTAGGTGCAATTAACTTTATAACTACTATATTAAATATGAGAAGTCCAGGTATAAGATTACATAAATTAGCCTTATTTGGATGAGCTGTAGTTGTTACAGCTGTATTATTATTATTATCATTACCTGTTCTTGCCGGTGCAATTACAATGGTTTTAACTGATAGAAATTTTAATACATCATTCTTTGAAGCTGCTGGTGGTGGTGATCCTATATTATACCAACATCTTTTCTGATTCTTCGGTCATCCTGAAGTTTATATTTTAATTATACCTGGTTTTGGTGTAGTTAGTACTACAATATCTGCTAGCTCTAACAAGAGTGTATTTGGATATTTAGGTATGGTATATGCGATGATGTCTATTGGAGTTTTAGGATTTGTTGTTTGAAGTCATCACATGTATACTGTTGGATTAGATGTTGATACTAGAGCTTACTTTACAGCTGCTACATTAATTATTGCTGTTCCAACTGGTATTAAAATATTCAGTTGATTAGCTACATGTTATGGGGGATCTTTACAATTAACACCTTCAATGTTATTTGCTTTAGGTTTTGTATTTATGTTCACTATCGGTGGATTAAGTGGAGTTGTTTTAGCTAATGCTTCTCTTGATATCGCTTTCCATGACACTTACTACGTTGTAGCTCATTTCCATTATGTTTTAAGTATGGGTGCTGTATTTGCATTATTTAGTGCTTGATATTTCTGAATACCTAAAATATTAGGATTAGATTATAGCCAATTTTTAGGTAAAGTACACTTCTGAATTATGTTTATTGGTGTTAATGTTACATTTTTCCCTCAACATTTCTTAGGTTTACAAGGTATGCCTAGAAGAATTGGAGACTACCCTGATGCTTTCGCTGGTTGAAATTTAATAAGTAGTTTTGGGTCAATAATAAGTGTAGTGGCTACTTGACTTTTCTTGTATATTGTATATGTACAATTAGTTGAAGGTAAGGCTACAAGTAGATATCCTTGATTAACACCTCAATTTTATAGTGATTCTTTACAAACATTATTAAATAGAAGCTATAATAGTTTAGAATGAGCATTAACTAGTCCACCTAAACCTCATGCGTTTGTTTCTTTACCTTTACAATCTTAATTTACATCATAGGATCCTGTTCTTTCTACTCTAAATTAAAGATTATTCATATAATAGCCAATTTATTAGTGAAATAGCCAAATTTAAGGCATTGAATGGATCATATAAACATTAAAAAAATTTAATAGTTAAAATGCATCAATGTTTACCACCGTTAACCTTTTACAACAAGTTCTGATGTGAGTAAGTTATACTTATCTTTACATCTATCAAATTCCAAAAATACCATGCCACAGTTAGTTCCTTTTTATTTTATTAATCAAGTAACATTTGCATTTATTATATTAGTAACAATGATATATGTATTTTCTAAATTCATCTTACCTAGATTTGTACGTCTATTTTTAAGCCGTGTTTTTATAAGTAAATTATAAGATTATCTTATAATATAAAGGTTAACATAAACATTTGTTTATGTTAAACCCTGAATAAATAGTTGTTTATTATATTATATTAGTATAATAGCCTCAATCATTGTTTTCCCTTAACTATATTAGTTTAATAAAACTAAAAAACAATAATTTAAAAATAAATAATATATAATGAATTTAACCTTAGTACTCTTTTTAATCGGGATTTTAGGTTTCGTTTTAAATAGAAAAAATATAATTTTAATGCTTATTTCTATAGAGATAATGCTTCTATCTATTACATTTTTAATATTGGTAAGTTCACTTAGCTTTGATGATATATTAGGCCAAACTTATGCTATATATATAATAGCAATTGCAGGTGCAGAATCTGCGATAGGTTTAGGTATACTAGTAGCTTTTTACAGATTAAGAGGAAGTATAGCTATAGAGTATAAATAATGTATTTAGCAATAATAACTTTACCTTTGTTAGGGTCAATAGTTGCGGGGCTTTTTGGTCGAAAAGTTGGAGTTAGTGGGGCGCAGTTAATAACATCTTTATGTGTAATTTTAACAACATTATTAGCAACAGTTGCCTTTTTTGAAGTAGGATTAAATAACATACCTGTATCTATAAATCTATTCAGGTGAATAGATAGTGAATCACTAAATGTGTTATGAGGTTTTCAGTTTGATAGTTTAACTGTTTCTATGTTAATACCTGTTTTAATTGTTTCTTCTTTAGTGCACGTATACTCTATAGGGTACATGAGTCATGACCCACATAATCAAAGATTTTTTAGTTATCTTAGTTTATTCACATTTATGATGGTAATACTAGTTACAGCTAATAATTTTTTATTAATGTTTGTAGGGTGAGAGGGTGTAGGTATTTGCTCATACCTGTTAGTTAGTTTCTGGTTTACTAGAATAGCAGCAAATCAAAGTTCTATCTCTGCTTTATTAACTAATAGAGTTGGGGATTGCTTTTTTATGGTAGGTATGTTTGCTATATTATGATCTTTTGGTAATATAGATTATAGCACTGTTTTCTCATTAGCTCCTTTTGTTAATGAAAATATTGTTACAATTATAGGAGTATGTTTATTAATAGGAGCTATGGCTAAAAGTTCTCAAATTGGATTACATGTGTGATTACCTATGGCTATGGAAGGTCCTACACCTGTAAGTGCTTTAATACACGCTGCAACAATGGTTACAGCTGGTGTATATTTACTTATGCGTACTAGTCCTTTAATAGAGTATAGTTCAACTGTTTTAATTTTATGTTTATGATTAGGTGCTATAACTACTGTTTTTAGTAGTCTTATTGGTCTATTCCAACAAGATATTAAAAAAGTTATTGCATACAGTACTATGAGTCAATTAGGTATGATGGTTATTGCAGTAGGTTTATCTTCATACAATATTGCTTTATTTCATTTAGTTAATCATGCTTTTTATAAAGCATTGTTATTTTTAGGTGCGGGAGCTGTAATTCATGCTGTATCTGATAACCAGGATTTTAGAAAATACGGAGGATTAAAAGCATTCTTGCCTTTAACTTATTCTGTTATGCTGATAGCTAGTCTTAGTTTAGTTGCATTCCCTTTTATGACAGGGTTTTATAGTAAAGATTTTATTTTAGAGTCAGCTTATGGGCAATTCTATTTTAGTAGTACAGTTGTTTACTTTATTGCTACTATAGGGGCAATGTTTACTACTTTATACTCGGTTAAAGTTTTATATTTAACTTTCTTAACAAACCCTAATGGTCCTTTAACTAGTTATAAACATGCTCATGAAGGAGATATTTTTATGAGTCTACCTTTAATTATCTTAGCTATATTCTCTATATTCTTTGGTTATATAGCTAAAGATCTTTTTATAGGTTTAGGTTCAGGATTTTTTATGGATAATAGTTTATTTATACATCCTATGCATGAAACTATGCTAGACACAGAATTTGCTGTACCTGTTTTATTTAAATTATTACCTTTAATATGTACTATTTCACTTAGTTTCTTAGCTATTATTTTATCCGAGTTTTTACCATTAAGTTTAATTAATTTTAAATTAACTAGATTAGGTTATAATATTTTTAGTTTCTTTAACCAACGGTTTTTAATTGAACTTCTATATAATAAATATATAACAGGGTTTATCTTAAAATTAGGAGGTCAAACTACAAAAGTTTTAGATAGAGGTAGTGTAGAACTATTGGGACCTTATGGTTTAGAAAAAGGGTTAGTAAATTTAAGTAGAAACATATCTAGTTTAGATACGGGTGTTATTACAAGTTATGCTTTATACATATTAATAGGATTTATCTTTTATATATTAATTCCTTATTTATCTATGTTTGATTCTAGTTTACTTATATTAATTCTCTTACCTTTATTTAGTACAATTAAAAGTTAATATTTATCTTAATATTTACATTTAAATTAAATTTAAGTATTTACCCTTAAGTATTATTAGAAAAAGTTTTTATATTTATATTCTTAATAAAACTAATGCGGAGTGGTGTAATAACAACATAGCTGATTATGTATCAGCAGTTAAAAGTGTAAATCTTTTTTTCGCTCTCTTATTATAGTAGTTAATCTTAACTATACTTATAATAATTACCATATTATGTGTGGTGTTAATCAAGATGAAATATACCTACCCCCTATGTTTTATTTTTAATATATATATTTATTAAATAAATAGTATCCAGACAGTATGAAATACTAATGGAGACTATTCTATTTTAAATTATACACGTGTTGCAGATGGTTCTGCTTTTAGTTTATATGTATTAAGGAAGTTCGAGTCTTCCACACTTTATATAGTTAAAATAATATATAGAAGTTTTATTATTTCACATTCAAATTAATTTAACTATAAAAACTTTACAGCCTTAAATATTATATTGTTTAAACTAAACCATTAGAGAATAAAAGTCGCGTAAAGCGACACTTACTTAGGTTATTTCACTTTCACCCCTGCTATTAAAGGACTAATGTAGGAAGTAATATATATTTCTAAAAAATAAGTATTCAATGTTATCTGTATATAAAATGAGAATTTTTAAAAATCATCCTTTATTAAAATTGGTTAATTCATATTTAATAGATTCACCACAACCTAGTAATCTTAGCTATCTGTGAAACTTTGGTTCTCTATTAGCCGTTTGTTTAATAGTGCAAATAGTAACAGGAGTTACATTAGCTATGCACTATAACCCTAGTGTATTAGAAGCTTTCAATTCAGTAGAACATATCATGCGTGATGTTAATAATGGTTGATTAATACGTTACTTACACAGTAACACAGCTTCAGCTTTCTTTTTTTTAGTGTATTTACACATAGGTAGAGGTTTATATTACGGGTCTTACAGAGCACCTAGAACATTAGTTTGAACACTAGGTGTTATTATCTTTGTGCTAATGATGGCTACAGGATTCTTAGGTTATGTTTTACCATACGGTCAAATGTCATTATGAGGTGCGACTGTTATTACAAATCTTATGAGTGCGATCCCTTGAGTTGGACAAGATATAGTTGAATTTATTTGAGGTGGTTTTTCTGTTAATAACGCTACTTTAAATAGATTTTTTGCTTTACATTTTGTTTTACCTTTTGTTTTAGCTGCTTTAGCTCTAATGCACTTAATTGCTCTTCACGACAGTGCTGGATCTGGTAATCCTTTAGGTGTTTCAGCTAATTTTGATAGATTAGCTTTTGCCCCTTATTTTTTATTTAAAGATTTAATAACTATATTTATCTTTATAATTGTATTAAGTGTATTTGTATTCTTTATGCCTAATGTTTTAGGTGATAGTGATAACTATGTTGTTGCAAATCCTATGCAAACTCCTCCTGCTATAGTTCCTGAATGATACTTATTACCTTTCTATGCTATATTAAATCT